>JAKCPI010021760.1:0-11804 GCA_023213315.1 Euborellia annulipes
TGAGTGGTTATTTGTATATCACAGTTCTGATGATGGTTCAAACCAGAACCGAAACAACATAAAATTATTCCACTCTTCAACTGAAATTTTAAAAGGATGAAAAGTGAGAGATGCTGTTATAAGTATAAAATAAGCAACCCCTATATAACATCATTAAAAAAAAGATTAATAACCGCTGATGTTATTATTATTAACTGGCCTAATTATTATTTAATACCAGGAGAGTTTCATTAAATAATTAACCGAGATTAATGAAAAATGCTAAAGAACGACTTTCTAGCTCAAATCATTTTTTTTTTCTTCCTTTATTAATGAAGACATAAATTCCGTCATTATTACTTCATAAGCAATTAGTATTATTTAAAAATCAGCACCCGAAAATCTTTTATTATTTGCGCGCAAATATTATCTTAATGAACTTTTTCCATTTGCTGTTGCCTTCAAGTGGCCTTTAATGACAACGATTCATTTTTTATTCCTTATTAATTTAACCCAGATTTCATTTTGGCGTGTGTTTGCTGAGAGAAAGAAACAAGAAAAGATGATAGAAGAATAAAAAAAAATATATATATTTTTGAGATGATTAATTTTCTTCGTAGCGGAGAAGATACTCTTTTTTTGGAAAATAATTACACAAAACAAGATATAAATATTTTTCATCATAGTTTTTTTCATTAATTTTTTTTTTTTTTTTAATCAAATTGAAATGAAATAACATTAGAAAAAGATTAGATTTTTTTGTCCATCTGCAGAAGTAAATTAGTATATTAAAATTGGTTCCATTTAAAAATACAAAAAAAAAAAAAAAAAAAAAAATACACACACAGAGAGAGACATAATGCAAAAATATTAACGTTATATTTTTTGACTATGACAGTACTTTCGCTAGGCCTATATTATTACTGTATAGGCTCCTACAGTTAAGGGAACGGAAACTCCCTGGAGAAGGGGTGAAGTTAAAATCTCGTTCCCTTCTCCCTCAGAGACTCACACAGCACACAACTTTCTCTTACCATTGGTAAAAGAAAGTTGTATTCGGTGCTTGTCACACCAGATTTTTGTGTCGGCATATATGTAGTTTCCACCGATATAAAATGTATTAAAATTCAAGATGTAAAATTTATAAACATGGGAAAATATTACCATGGCAACTCCTATCTTTCCTATGAAGTACAAGAGTAAAATGTGTTTCAAAAGGTTTCAAGAGCAAGATGAGAATATACATTTTAAAGAGCATCTAAAAAATATTTGATTTATGAATCTTAATCAAAATCGTTAGAGAAAATTTTGAGAAAATCTAAAGAAAACTGTAAAAGTACATCAGTAAAGTGCTAGTACTTTTTGGCCGATTTTGTTCAAAAGCTTCCAGTTACGTTCCAGGGGGGTCCCTAACTTAAATATAAAATTTCAACTTCTTAACCCTTTTCGTTCTTAAGATATTTTGTTCACAGACAGAGCATGTCGCGAAAACCACTTTTTTGGATTCTGGGGACCTCAAAACGTGTATATCCATCAAAATCTCGACATCGAATTTTTGACATGAATCCAATACTTTCTCTTTATACAGGGCGAGTCAAAAATATGAGACCACCTAAAAATATTAAAATAAATAATAGTAGGTTGCAATTTTAACAAAATTGATTGTTTATATATTAAATATATCTAAATGAAAAATTAATTATAAAAATACTTAATGAAAAAAATTATTCAAATAATACAATAAAATTTTATTTTATTTTAAAACTGTTTTTTGATTGAGTCAAAAATATGAGACCACCTTCTTTTAAGTCTATTTAAACTAATCAAAAGTGAAATGTAGACACCTGTACCATTTCAAAACATAATATAGAATTAATAGAGCCCTTAAATTTAAAAAAATTAATAATAATTTAAATGTAAATTTGAAAACTTCAAAATGCAAAGGGTCTAAACTTAACTGAATGCGAAAAAAAGCCTCATCAATGGTTTAAGACTTGTCCAAATAAAATTGAACGACAAAAGGCATTACAGATTGGAAGATTGAAAACCGTTGTGCACAAATAAATTGGTTTGAGAGAAAATGCCGGCATAAAATCGGGCCCAGGGCGGCCAAAAGCTTCAAAGATCCTGACAAACAGCGCGTTTTTCAGATGAATTTCATTCAAATTCATTCAACATATCAATACCTCACCTCTATATACATGTAAATACAGATATTCAACAATTAAAAAAAAAGAACTTTTTCCCCTTTTTCTTCTTAAAAAAAAAAAAAAAAAAAAAAAAAAATGTATAAATATGAAAATATCATACATTTTCAACCCTAGTCGTGAAATAAAAATTATCTTTTCCCAGAAAAATTCAGTTCACAGTTTAGATAAAAAAAAAGAAAGTCAAAATGATAGATGGCTCAGAGCTCCTTTCTCTATTTGTTATAAAAACAAACCAATATACAAATATGTTTTTCCATTTTTTTTAACTTTTTCCTCGTCTTGATAAAACACAATTTCACATCTCCAAAGTTATTTTAATTTATCATGTGTGAAAAATGTTTGAGAAGAATAATAATATCAATTTTCAAAAAGGATGAGTTTGGAAAAAAGAACTGATCGACATCTAAAGTGAATTTGCCTGGACTTGATTGAGAATAGGGAAGGGAGAATAGAATCCGGGCCTTCCAAGCTGGGAAATAAATGGATGCAGACCTCAGGATCTCTGGCTGTCCAGGCTTTTAAGGCACGACCGAAAACCCGAACCCACAAAATTAAATAATGTTGTATTGATCCAAGTCTGTTGCGAACATCGTATGGAGATGTGATTAAAAACAACAGAACTGTATTAAAAAAAATAATACATCTTAATAAACAATGTTTATGTAAATTGGAAAATAGGAGAAAAATAAAACGAAATAGTAGGAAATATATTGTGCTGATTTCAAAATTTAATTCAGCGACTTTTCGAGTGAGAAAAAAAAGAGAGAAATATATTTTTTGTGTTTAAGATTAAATAATAGCCCGATTCTCATCATTCCACCTGAATGAGATTTTCGTAGAAAATAAGGGTCAGCAGGAAGTAGGAAGTGTTGTTGCTTGGCGCTAGTCACATATTGGGTCATGGACAGAGGCGGATTAAACGTTCGGGACTCCGTCCTCCGAGGGGACTCCAAATGATTCATTTAAAAATTATTTTAATTCATTGTTTTATTTTAACCTAGAAAAAATTATATTTTGAAAATTTTAAATTTTTTAAAACTAAAAATTATTTTACATCAAAAATTAATTGCAAGTCTGAGATTATTTTAATTGATATGGGTACCAATGAATTGAAATAAATATGGACGGGGTCTAAATGGCCTCCGATCCCGAAAGTCCCCGGGCTTGGCGTAGTTGGTAGCGCGTCTACCTTGAATACCAAGGGTCGAGGGTTCGGATCCCAGGCATTTGGATACCAAATGGCTTAAATAAGAATGCCTCGACTCCCAATATGTATATTAAGTAATAACGGTTTTCGTTTAAAGTCTTAAATTGCCTAAGTTCCCGAAAAGACTGTGTATATGGGTGTGTGAATGTGAGTGTGAATGGGGAAAAAAGTCTGAGTGTTAAAAAAAAAAAACAGCCATATTCAACATTATTATTTTATTAGTATGATGAAGGAAGAGAGGATGTCAGCCAAAAAAGGAGCCTCTATCGAATAAAAATCTCCGATCAGAAAACGTTTCGGGTTTAATTAGATAAAACCATCATCAGTTCTTTAGAGCTGAAATGAGCATAAATAATAATTGTAATACAACAACATAAAATATTTTGACGTGACAACGTCTTACAAATCATGTGTCTATAGTGGCATGTTAGAGGGGCATGCACGAAAAAGTTTATTGGCTCGAATAACTGCTCTGTCTTAAGAGGTATAATTATGGGAAATATACGGTTAGAAAGAATGAGTTTTCAGCTAAAGATTTCACCATTTATTTTTTTCGTATCATTTTATTTTACCGCGCTGCGGTAAATTCTAATTTGAAAGTTTAAACCCCTGTAGATTCCGAACGGCTAATCAGATCAGACTAAATAGGATGTCATTTGGTGCAGAAAGAAAACCTCTAATAGAATAAATAAAAAAATTCCGAGTAATTACCTCCAAAGTTAGTTTTTTTCCCGAAAAACCTCATTTTTTAGGCAAAAAAATATCGAAAAATAGCCCTACTTGTGCAACGCATAGCGACTTGACCATAAAAGCTACATTAAATCTAAATATAGTTTTAGAAAGAGTGGTTCAATACCCCGAGGGCTTTTTTTCTTTTTTTAGATATGACGTCATTTTACCGCATGAGAGCACTCGGCGGGATTTCGTTTTTCGAAATTTTAAACCCCTGTAGATTCCGAACGGCTAATCAGGTCAGACTAAATAGGATGTCATTTGGTGCAGAAAGAAAACCTCTAATAGAATAAATAAAAAAATTCCGAGTAATTACCTCCAAAGTTAGTTTTTTTCCCGAAAAACCTCATTTTTTAGGCAAAAAAATATCGAAAAATAGCCCTACTTGTGCAACGCATAGCGACTTGACCATAAAAGCTACATTAAATCTAAATATAGTTTTAGAAAGAGTGGTTCAATACCCCGAGGGCTTTTTTTCTTTTTTTAGATATGACGTCATTTTACCGCATGAGAGCACTCGGCGGGATTTCGTTTTTCGAAATTTTAAACCCCTGTAGATTCCGAACGGCTAATCAGGTCAGACTAAATAGGATGTCATTTGGTGCAGAAAGAAAACCTCTAATAGAATAAATAAAAAAATTCCGAGTAATTACCTCCAAAGTTAGTTTTTTTCCCGAAAAACCTCATTTTTTAGGCAAAAAAATATCGAAAAATAGCCCTACTTGTGCAACGCATAGCGACTTGACCATAAAAGCTACATTAAATCTAAATATAGTTTTAGAAAGAGTGGTTCAATACCCCGAGGGCTTTTTTTTCTTTTTTTAGATATGACGTCATTTTACCGCATGAGAGCACTCGGCGGGATTTCGTTTTTCGAAATTTTAAACCCCTGTAGATTCCGAACGGCTAATCAGGTCAGACTAAATAGGATGTCATTTGGTGCAGAAAGAAAACCTCTAATAGAATAAATAAAAAAATTCCGAGTAATTACCTCCAAAGTTAGTTTTTTCCCGAAAAACCTCATTTTTTAGGCAAAAAAATATCGAAAAATAGCCCTACTTGTGCAACGCATAGCGACTTGACCATAAAAGCTACATTAAATCTAAATATAGTTTTAGAAAGAGTGGTTCAATACCCCGAGGGCTTTTTTTCTTTTTTTAGATATGACGTCATTTTACCGCATGAGAGCACTCGGCGGGATTTCGTTTTTCGAAATTTTAAACCCCTGTAGATTCCGAACGGCTAATCAGATCAGACTAAATGGGATGTCATTTAGAGCAGAAAGATAACCTCTAATAGAATAAATAAAAAAATCCCGAGTAATTAACTCCAAAATTGGTTTTTTTCTCGAAAAACCTCATTTTTTAAGCATATGTCGCCCTTAATGGATAAAAGTTTGGCCACACCTGTCATATATTGTTTCAATGAAAATGTTTGAACATCTTTATTTATGAAAACAAACTACTAGTAAAAAAAAAAACAAAAACAATACTTTCTCTCTTTATATTTCAATATAGGTAAGAGAAAAAAAAAATTTTTTGAAGTCAAGCAAAAGACGTTGTCACGTTAAAAGCCACCGGCTGTGTAGAAGACACAGCCAACACCTAATTTTTTTTAAATTATAAAAAACATCAGATCTTACATTATTGGCAATCTCAAGATGCACACCATTGAGATGCAGATAGAGTTGTTATATATAAACATATACAAAATTATATAAAAAATATACAAAATTTGCATATCAGTTGTCAGATGCTCATCAGTCAACACGGCCAAGTCTCAAATGTATATAAAATTTAATTATCAAATACAGTTATTATAAGATAAATACCGGGGAAGCAATGAACCCTCAGTACATTGACCCAAAATACATCTTAATAAAAACGAAATCTCACAAAAGCGTGCCTTTGACCTATTTGAAAACATATTATTTATTTGCAAATGACAATTTTATAAATTAATTTATAATATATTTTCAAATTACAAATAAAGTTATAAACAATTTTTATAATATTTACATCTGGGCGTCTACATTATTTAAGATGGACAAATATACATTGCTAAGGCCGATACAATCAGTCTGATAGTTTAATGCCCTAAGTCCATATGTTTTTATAAAACATTTTTCTGCTACCAGACGTTTATATGTGTTGTCCACCTTCATCAGAATGACCGCGTTGTCAAAGTCAAATCCATGCATAAATTCAATCGCATGAGAACTCAGAGCTGTCGACGTTTTAATATTTTTTATACTCAATTCATGTTCCCTTTTTCGCAACGAAAACATGCGAGATGTTTGCCCCACATAAACCTTAGTGGGATTGGGGCAGCCATTATTTTATTAGTATTTATTAAGGATAGAGGGTCTAAGCACTGTATCTGGATTGGAAAATAAATATAAATATTAGTTATAAAAGTATGCCTAATATAAGGGAATAAAATTGGTTGTTAATCGGAAGGGCGTAGAAGCCCTAATGGAAAATTTAGTTGGAGAACATAAAGAGTTGCCAACACCTGAGAGGGCGGATATCGCCAGGGCACATAAGGAGCCTTTTTAACGATCCATATATCCTACAATTTCGCCCCCATAAAAACAACATAATAAAGGAGAAAGACATTTAAAAAAAGGCGACTTTTTGTCTCAATATAAAATAAAAAATAAAAGAATAAATAAATAAGTTTTTTAAATTTAACCTCAATTAAAAAGTTGGTAATATATCTATTTTAAATTAAATTATAACTTGATTAGGAAAAATACAATTTTTGAAAAGTTGATATGAAAATAAAATTTTTGAGAGATTTATATAGAGTTTCTATGCCCAGGGCGAAGCCAGAGGGGGATGTTATAAGGATCCAAACTCCCATCCCCGAAATTCCAAAAAAAAAATAAATAAATAGTCTTAAAATTGTAAACGCTGTTATACGTAAATTATAAAAAATATTTTATATTCTTAAAAATGTATTTATTTGTGAAGCGAGGGGTTAAGTATTGGTTTAGGTCGTCCAACCCTGGTCCAAGCCCTCCTTCCGAAAAATTTTCTAAAAATATGTGACTTAAGGATATTTATACATATTTTTGAAGGTCGTTTTCGGTATCTGAGGCTATATAGACTCCTGCGTTATTTTCTTTAATTAATTGATAGAGAAATTTTATCGCTCGGGGTCGGAAGCGAGCTTTTAACTCAACCCAAGAAGCGAGAACTATACCTTTGCGCTACGAACGCAGAACAAATAAAAATGTATACAGTAAATTTAAATTCAATAAGTTGTAACACTCCCGAAAAAGTTGGGTTTAAAAAATTTCAACTCCAATTTAAATGCACATATAATTAAATGTCTATTATTTATACAATTTATAAAATTCAATTTTACTGAAATCAATTTTTTTAATTTTTTTAAATTTCCCTTTGGCTGCTGAGGCCATTTATTTATTTCTGACTGCCGAAAAGGTACAACTGTCAGATGATATAGAGAGTCATAACAAGCCTTAGTAAAATTATTATCTTAATCAGTGCCAGGACAAGCGGTGAGGCAAACGAGGCAATGCCTCAGGGCGAAAAATGGGAAGGGCGCCAAATTGGTAATTTGAACTGTAGGAAAGTAAATAAATATAAGGGCGAAAATATGTCCTCCAGCCTCTAGGTCCGGTTCTGATTGAATAAAATACGTAGCTCCACTCCCCCTCTTCCACATGATTTTGTTGCCTTGTTTTGTGTGTCCTTATTTCTATTAGATGAAGTATTTCGCGTTGCGATTAACATACGCTGTATGTGTCATGAAAATATAATTGAATTAATTTTGTATGTCCTAAGACATCTGCTTGATCAAATTTTATTAGACATAACGAATTATCTCTCCCGAAAGAGACAGCTTAAATCATTTATTCCTTCCATTAGCATATTACTTACTCTCTCACTTAATATGCTAATCAATGATGAATTATTACATTAAATACAAAATATCAAGGATGGATATTAAAAGAGTCCATTAATATATCAATGATTAATATCCAACATAAAAGAGAAAAAAATGTTATATGTTATGTAATTGTTTAGGACGTATGATAAGAGATGGCTTTACTTTTGCAGTTCTTTCTAATGGAATGAAATTTTGTAATGTTTCTGGGTTGCATGTGTTATTTTTATAAAGGGTGATATTTAAAAAAAAAATGTGTTCTTATATTAATTACTAACTGTAATTATTAAATTAAAAGTAAAATTGAAACAACCACTAGGGTGAGTGGTTCTTTTAAAAGGTTCAAATCAATTATTACACCTGATACACTTGATAAGTGTAGGTTTCACACTAAAATATAAAAATAATTTAAAAAAATTGAGCTTTAAAATTGTCCCTAGTAATTAGTTTTTATAAATTTCTCCAAAATTAAAAAAAATGTAATTATTTGATTGGCATTTCGAGTTATAAAAATCTGGTGAGACTGGCGCACAGCACACAACTTTCTCTTACCCTTCGGTAGAGAATGTTGTTTAACGTGCTTGTCACTCCAGATTTTTTGTGTCGAGATATATTTATATCTAACAAATCTGTGAGTGTTATTTGTGATATATTTAGTTCCCATTGCAGGTTAGTTAACTTGACCACTTGCATTTCATAAGTAAAAAAAGTAAAAAAGTCAATTGATTTAAAATTCGGGCGGGGTCTAAATGGCCATAGATCCCGAAAAAGACGTTCTTCAAAAATTTTTCTATTTCTAAATTTAATCTACGGGCGGAAACTAAATATATTTCAATACAAAAATCTGGAGTGATAAGCACAGAAAACAACTTACAATTACCTCAGGTAAGAGAAAGTTGTGTGCTGTGCGACCAGTCACACCAGATTTATATATTCAGAGAATTGACAATAGTCCAAAATGCAGGAGAGAGCATATTTTTTAAACAGCCTCAGGCAAACTGACATGTGAGTTCGATTGGAATATTTTTTTACTTTTATTTCTATTATAATAAAAAATTATATTTTTTTAAAATGGATAAAAATTTATTTTTTTATTTTTAGAATGATTTAATCTTGTATATAAATTTCAATTTATCGGATTAATGCAAAGTTGAAAGGAGAAATGCAAAAAATCATTACTATAATATAAAGCGCTAGCGACTGACTTCCGTTTTTTTTTTTTTTTTTTTTTTTGGAATGGGTGCATAAGGTCCGAAGACCTATAATGACCAATAGTCACATGCAGCCAGGAAAAAAATAAAAACAAAAGGAGAAGCATAAAGGGGAAACTCTCAACTGCGGGAACTGAGAAGATGCCTGTTGAGGTTAGACTTGAAAGTCTGAAGATTGTAGGTTTTGGGGAAGATAGACGCAGGGAGCTTGTTCCAATCACGGGAGGTCATGGGGACAAAGGAAGAATGAAATTGATTTGTTCTGTTAGTCGTGATCTGAACAGCATAGGGATGCTGTATATGTTCATGTGCATATGTTCCTGTTTACTATTCTCTCTCGCTGATTGGCCAGAGAAAGAGGAAATGGAGTCAGAGAGGGAAATCTACAACTTTAATAAGGCTCTACCTAGTTAAGATTTTAAGTCGAGAGAGAAATTTAAAACTTTGGAATTGATCACCGAAGGAGCAAAATTTACAAACAGTGAGTAAGAATAAATTTTATGCATTTGCTCGTCGAAGGCGAGCAAGGGGGCTCAAGCGGGATTTTTTACGGAAAAAGTGGGCCGCACATCAAAAAGAGTTAGAGACCGATGAGCTAGAGGAATTCAAATTGTGTTGAAGGCTCCTGGAAGATAGGCAAACCATATGGCCAACTCAATTTTTTGTTCAATGTCGCTTCATCTGATAATTCTCCCGAAAATTAACAATTGACCAAGCAGTGAAGCACTGAATTAAAAAAAAAAAAATTGATATTTGACTATTTGATAAACTATATTTTAATTAATCCCCCAAATGTTGATTTACGTGTTCTGTTTAACACAACTCACCCATCTCATTATTATAATCGTAGTTTTGTTTCTCTATTTGCTATAAAAGGGATTAAAGGAAATCAAAACAAACGTTAACCCCTCCCCCCTCTCCTTTCTACCTTTTCCAAAACGTTTAAATTTTAATATAATGAAAGAATAGAATTGTAAACTAATCCCGAGTCAATGATTTATTCACAACTCTTTTGGCTCTTGAGAGTAATTATTTTAGAGATTTGCCAACAACAGAGAACAAATAACATTTCAACTTTTACCTCTCTCTCTCTCTAACTCCAAGTTTTATTTAACGTTTGTTGTAATTTGTAACTAGGCAAAGTTCCTAGTTTCGCTCTACTTTCTGAATGAATTTTCAGGGCTATTTGACTTGTTGCTAGTTAAAACAAAATAAATGGTACAACAAGGAATTGGAGAATTTTTCCTTTTATTAAATTAATATATACCGTGCGGACATATTGTGCTGATAGAGAAAATGTGTTATCCTAAAACTTTTAGCCTACGATTATTTTAACTAGGAGAAAGGGACAAAGAATAATTATAAAATAAATGCAAAGAGCTTCTTGCAAAACTTTTCCGATATTCTTAACGAAAGTTTCATTTAAGAAAGAAAACAATCCAAAAAAGCAAAAGATTAAATAAAATGTCAAAGAATTTCTCCAAGACTCCAAGAAGTATTTATATCTTAAATGCAATTTTTACTTATTCTTACCCTATATACGAAAAATATAGAGAGAGGAAGTATTGCGATCATGTCAAAGATTTGATATCGAGATTTTGATGGATATACATGTTTTGAGGTCCTCTGAGTCCAAAAAAAGTGGTTTTCGCGGCATAGTCGTCATGGTGTGTGTGTGTGTGTGTGTGTGTGTGTGTGTGTGTGTCGGTGAACAAAATATCTCAACAAACAAATACACTCAAAATAACCTTTTGGACAAAATCTGTTAAAAAGTACTTGTACTTTACTGACGTACTTTTTCTGTTTTTTCGATTTTGTCAAAATTCGCTTCAACGATTTTGAATAAAATTCAAAAATCAATTAATTTCCACATGCTTTTTAAAATGTATATTCTCATTTTGCCCTTGAAGTGTTTTGAAGCACACTTTACTCCTGTACTTCATAGGAAAGATAGGAGAAATGGTTGCCATGGTAACAATATAAATCTTTTTTCTTTTTAGATCAAAATTCATCAAATCAGCTCTCGGAGCTTGGTGTAGGGGTTAGCGTGTTAACTTCCTAAACCAAAAAGTCGAGGGTTCGGACCCCAGAGAGTCCGATGATTTTATTTAAGCCATTTGGCTTAAATAAAAATGCCTGGACCTCCAATGGATATATTAATTAATAATGGTTATTGTAAAAGTCTTATATGGCCTAAGTTGTCGAAAAAAGACTGTGTGTATGTCTGTGTGAAAAAAGTGTGAGTGTTAAAAAAAATTCATACAAATTAACTATTTTTAGATGCTCTTTAAAAAGTGCATCAAGTAAAATTTTTCGTGAAAATTGAAGAAAAGTGAGATGCGGCTTTCGGGTATTAATCGCACTTTCGGTCAGATATTCGGAACATTCTTTAAGTTGAATGTGTCAGAAAACCCCTCGAATAGTTCGATGACAGTTTAAAGGAATATTTTCAATGAGCTGAGGACCAAAGGAAGTGAGAGCCTAGGTTATTTAAATAGATATTATCGAAAAACTGAGATTCTTAAAAAAACTTTTCCTCATTTTTACTTT
>JAKCPI010021761.1:0-14180 GCA_023213315.1 Euborellia annulipes
ATATTTGCGTCTTGCATCATTTCCTATTATCAGAAGAATGTATTAGTAATCAATAATTAAAAAGCAAAAAATAAGACTCCGGAACAAAGAAAAGGTTGGTAGATAAAATGTTAAATCGAAAAAGACGTAATTGGACGTAATAATGAGGGAAAGGCTAATCAAAGGAAATTTCATCGCTAAAATAAACGTAAAAGAAGTAATAAAAGGCAAAAAAAATAAAGTTAAGAAAAAAGGTATATAATCACCTTCAAGTCAGTTACACTATAAATTTAAGTATAAATCCTAACCAAAATAGAATACAATTAAAATTATAGAAACAGACACCGAAATTATTTTGCAAATAAATTCAGAATACGTAACATAATAATTAAAATTTCTGGGTTTGTTTATCCGACTAAAAATTTGCCGTGGTTTTTAATAAAAGGATACTAGGAAGGAAATTAGAATTCTGCAAGTGAATACAAATTTTTATTTTCCCTTTTGATATTTTGTTTGCGGAATTAAATGCGTCTAATTCCATTGGAATTCTATAAAAGGAAAAAATAAAATTTGTTTTTAATAAAAAATAAAAAATCTAGTGTGACTGGCGCAGAGAGCACACAGCTTTCTCTTACCCTTCGGTAGGAGGAAGTTGTGCACCATTACTAGTCACACCAGATTTTTTTGTATCGAGATATATTTAGTTTCCCATAGCAAGATTTAAACTTGACCACTTCCAATCCATAAGTAAAAAGTAAAAAAGTCAATTAATTCAAAATTTACATAGGCTCTGTTTATTTATATGTTGACTGCTTGAAATAAACTATATTTATTTTTTCAAAATTTTAATCTCATATTTGGATATTTTATACACAATAGAGAATCCTAAATAATTTTTTTTTTTTTTTTTTTTTTTTTTTTTTTAATATATAACAAGTTCCGAAGGGTCCCCCTTTTGAATCGAAATTAACATGCAAATCCCCATAGGGATTTAACATTGGCTTCTATGGAAGGAAGAGCCGAAAAGTGAATCTGAAAACTTTCCTGTGAAGTACAAGAGTAAAGTGTGCTTCAAAAGTTTTCAAGAGCAAAATGAGAATATACATTTTAGAGATCATTTAAAAAATAACTGATTTTTGAATTTTTATCAAAATCTTTGGAGCAAATTTAGAGAAAATCGAAAAAAACTGAAAAACTACTCCTGTAAAGTAAGCCTACTAGTAATTTTTGGCCGATTTTGTTCCAAAGCTTATTTTGTATTTATACCATTTGGTATCGAAATTAATTAAATAAATTCATCGGACTGCCTGAGGTTCGAACCCACTCCCCCTAGGATTTTTGATTATCAAGATTATATAGACATTTGTCAACATATCTAACCTCACCGTCACGAAGGGAGGGGGGGGAGAAGAACTATGTACAATTATAAAAATAGAAAAATATTTATATTTTGTTACAATGCCGACTTCTGATAGCAAGAATAAAACCATGCAGAAATAAGAGTTAGATCGATAAAATACAGTAGGATGACATAATACTAAATGAAAGTTTACACTGAAAATGAATGAACTAAACCCAGGAGGTCCAAACTTTCAATGGAATAGTTCTTTCTTGGATTCATCAAGAAGATTATAAAACTTGGATTTAAAAGCCCGGAGCTAAATATTGAATACTAATTTCTAATTAAAATCACAAAATTATTTATATAATCATGAGATTAGAGATAGAGCGTTGAAAGATGAACTTGGTTTTAATGAGAATTAACTAATTCTAAAACAGGGAAGGAAGATAGATAATTCTTTAGTCTTTTGCAAGGAAACGTCCTCATTTAAGACATAACTTACATATAAAATTTTAGCCTTTTAGCTGATTTCCTTCTTGCTTTATTTTGAACACACACACAGACAGATCAATTAGCAGAAGGCACTCTTTTTTCGAACCCCAAAATATTTCCTTCAAAATCTTGACATCGAATTTTCGACATGATTCTAATATCTCGCTATAAATTAACACATATATATAGGTAAGAAGAGAAGGTAAAAAATATTAGTTGAAAGTTGAAAGAAATACTGAAATGTTTTACTTATATGTTTAAGAGGCTGAAGAGTGAAAAATTTTAGAAGAACAGTCTATGCTCTTAGCTTAATTTATTTATTAATTTTTCAAGGGACTGCTAATATTTCGGTTCTGTTTTGAGCAGTAGAGGTCTAAAAATTATAGACATATTATAATTTTTGCTTCCTCTTACCTCTCTATATATGCTAATATATATAGGGAGAAAGTATTGTATTCATGTCAAAAATTCGATGTCGAGATTTTGATGGATTTTGAGGTCCCCTGAATTCAAAAAAAGTGGTTTTCGCCACATACTCTGTCTGTGTGTCTGTGAACAAAATATTTCAAGAACGAAAAGAGCTAGTAAGTTGAAATTTTATATTTAAGTTAGGTAACACTCTGAGACGTAACACGAAGCTTTTGAACAAAATCCGTCAAAAAATACTAGTACTTTACCGATGTACTTTTTCCGTTTTTTTTTTTTTTTTTTTTTTTTTTTTTTTTTTTTTTCGATTTTCTTAAAATTCGCTCTAAAGATTTTGATTAAAATACAAAAATCAATTAGCTCTTTAAAATGTATATTCTCATTTTGCTCACAAAATTTTTTGAAGACCACTTACTCTTGAACTTAATAGGAAAGATAGGAGAAATGGTAACAAAATATAAATATTTTTCCATGTTTATAAATTTTACCACTTGAATTCAAATGTGCCGTATTGTCGGAACCTAAATATATGTCGACACAAAAAATCTGGTGTGACAGCACAGAACACAACTTTCGATTACCGAAGTTAAGAGAAAGTTGTGTACTATGCCCCAGTTACACCAGATTTTATTAAAGTCTTTTCAGAATCTTAGAATTTTAAACGATTTTCAAATTATTTACACACGATATATTGAGGGGTCCAGGCATATGTATTTATACCATTTAATATCGAAATGATTAAATAAATTAATCCCACTCCCTTTGGCTTTTAGATAATCAATAATGACATGTGTCATCATCAAAGCAGGGAGGGGGGGGGGGATATTTAATATTAAATTAGAATAATTTAATTGCCGAGTAGTTTAGTTTGAGTGGTTATTTGTATATCACAGTTCTGATGATGGTTCAAACCAGACCCGAAACAACATAAAATTATTCCACTCTTCAACTGAAATTTTAAAAGGATGAAAAGTGAGAGATGCTGTTATAAGTATAAAATAAGCAACCCCTATATAACATCATTAAAAAAAAGATTAATAACCGCTGATGTTATTATTATTAACTGGCCTAATTATTATTTAATACCAGGAGAGTTTCATTAAATAATTAACCGAGATTAATGAAAAATGCTAAAGAACGACTTTCTAGCTCAAATGATTTTTTTTTTCTTCCTTTATTAATGAAGACATAAATTCCGTCATTATTACTTCATAAGCAATTAGTATTATTTAAAAATCAGCACCCGAAAATCTTTTATTATTTGCGCGCAAATATTATCTTAATGAACTTTTTCCATTTGCTGTTGCCTTCAAGTGGCCTTTAATGACAACGATTCATTTTTTATTCCTTATTAATTTAACCCAGATTTCATTTTGGCGTGTGTTTGTTGAGAGAAAGAAACAAGAAAAGATGATAGAAGAATAAAAAAAAATATATATATTTTTGAGATGATTAATTTTCTTCGTAGCGGAGAAGATACTCTTTTTTTTGGAAAATAATTACACAAAACAAGATATAAATATTTTTCATCATAGTTTTTTTCATTAATTTTTTTTTTTTTTTTTTTTAATCAAATTGAAATGAAATAACATTAGAAAAAGATTAAATTTTTTTTGTCCATCTGCAGAAGTAAATTAGTATATTAAAATTGGTTCCATTTAAAAATACAAAAAAAAAAAAAAAAAAAATACACACACAGAGAGAGACATAATGCAAAAATATTAACGTTATATTTTTTGACTATGACAGTACTTTCGCTAGGCCTATATTATTACTGTATAGGCTCCTACAGTTAAGGGAACGGAAACTCCCTGGAGAAGGGGTGAAGTTAAAATCTCGTTCCCTTCCCCTCAGAGACTCACACAGCATACAACTTTCTCTTACCATGGGTAAAAGAAAGTTGTATTCGGTGCTTGTCACACCAGATTTTTTGTGTCGGCATATATGTAGTTTCCACCGATATAAAATGTATTAAAATTCAAGATGTAAAATTTATAAACATGGGAAAATATTACCATGGCAACTCCTATCTTTCCTATGAAGTACAAGAGTAAAATGTGTTTCAAAAGGTTTCAAGAGCAAGATGAGAATATACATTTTAAAGAGCATCTAAAAAATATTTGATTTATGAATCTTAATCAAAATCGTTAGAGAAAATTTTGAGAAAATCTAAAGAAAACTGTAAAAGTACATCAGTAAAGTGCTAGTACTTTTTGGCCGATTTTGTTCAAAAGCTTCCTGTTACGTTCCAGGGGGGTCCCTAACTTAAATATAAAATTTCAACTTCTTAACCCTTTTCGTTCTTAAGATATTTTGTTCACAGACAGAGCATGTCGCGAAAACCACTTTTTTGGATTCTGGGGACCTCAAAACGTGTATATCCATCAAAATCTCGACATCGAATTTTTGACATGAATCCAATACTTTCTCTTTATACAGGGCGAGTCAAAAATATGAGACCACCTAAAAATATTAAAATAAATAATAGTAGGTTGCAATTTTAACAAAATTGATTGTTTATATATTAAATATATCTAAATGAAAAATTAATTATAAAAATACTTAATGAAAAAATTATTCAAATAATACAATAAAATTTTATTTTATTTTAAAACTGTTTTTTGATTGAGTCAAAAATATGAGACCACCTTCTTTTAAGTCTATTTAAACTAATCAAAAGTGAAATGTAGACACCTGTACCATTTCAAAACATAATATAGAATTAATAGAGCCCTTAAATTAAAAAAAATTAATAATAATTTAAATGTAAATTTGAAAACTTCAAAATGCAAAGGGTCTAAACTTAACTGAATGCGAAAAAAGCCTCATCAATGGTTTAAGACTTGTCCAAATAAAATTGAACGACAAAAGGCATTACAGATTGGAAGATTGAAAACCGTTGTGCACAAATAAATTGGTTTGAGAGAAAATGCCAGCATAAAATCGGGCCCAGGGCGGCCAAAAGCTTCAAAGATCCTGACAAACAGCGCGTTTTTCAGATGAATTTCATTCAAATTCATTCAACATATCAATACCTCACCTCTATATACATGTAAATACAGATATTCAACAATTAAAAAAAAAGAACTTTTTCCCTTTTTCTTCTTAAAAAAAAAAAAAAAAAAAATGTATAAATATGAAAATATCATACATTTTCAACCCTAGTCGTGAAATAAAAATTATCTTTTCCCAGAAAAATTCAGTTCACAGTTTAGATAAAAAAAAAGAAAGTCAAAATGATAGATGGCTCAGAGCTCCTTTCTCTATTTGTTATAAAAACAAACCAATATACAAATATGTTTTTCCATTTTTTTTTTTAACTTTTTCCGCGTCTTGATAAAACACAATTTCACATCTCCAAAGTTATTTTAATTTATCATGTGTGAAAAATGTTTGAGAAGAATAATAATATCAATTTTCAAAAAGGATGAGTTTGGAAAAAAGAACTGATCGACATCTAAAGTGAATTTGCCTGGACTTGATTGAGAATAGGGAAGGGAGAATAGAATCCGGGCCTTCCAAGCTGGGAAATAAATGGATGCAGACCTCAGGATCTCTGGCTGTCCAGGCTTTTAAGGCACGACCGAAAACCCGAACCCACAAAATTAAATAATGTTGTATTGATCCAAGTCTGTTGCGAACATCGTATGGAGATGTGATTAAAAACAACAGAACTGTATTAAAAAAAAATAATACATCTTAATAAACAATGTTTATGTAAATTGGAAAATAGGAGAAAAATAAAACGAAATAGTAGGAAATATATTGTGCTGATTTCAAAATTTAATTCAGCGACTTTTCGAGTGAGAAAAAAAGAGAGAAATATATTTTTTGTGTTTAAGATTAAATAATAGCCCGATTCTCATCATTCCACCTGAATGAGATTTTCGTAGAAAATAAGGGTCAGCAGGAAGTAGGAAGTGTTGTTGCTTGGCGCTAGTCACATATTGGGTCATGGACAGAGGCGGATTAAACGTTCGGGACTCCGTCCTCCGAGGGGACTCCAAATGATTCATTTAAAAATTATTTTAATTCATTGTTTTATTTTAACCTAGAAAAAATTATATTTTGAAAATTTTAAATTTTTTAAAACTAAAAATTATTTTACATCAAAAATTAATTGCAAGTTCGAGATTATTTTAATTGATATGGGTACCAATGAATTGAAATAAATATGGACGGGGTCTAAATGGCCTCCGATCCCGAAAGTCCCCGGGCTTGGCGTAGTTGGTAGCGCGTCTACCTTGTATACCAAGGGTCGAGGGTTCGGATCCCAGGCATTTGGATACCAAATGGCTTAAATAAGAATGCCTCGACTCCCAATATGTATATTAAGTAATAACGGTTATCGTTTAAAGTCTTATATTGCCTAAGTTGCCGAAAAGACTGTGTATATGGGTGTGTGAATGTGAGTGTGAATGGGGAAAAAAGTCTGAGTGTTAAAAAAAAAAAAAAACAGCCATATTCAACATTATTATTTTATTAGTATGATGAAGGAAGAGAGGATGTCAGCCAAAAAAGGAGCCTCTATCGAATAAAAATCTCCAATCAGAAAACGTTTCGGGTTTAATTAGATAAAACCATCATCAGTTCTTTAGAGCTGAAATGAGCATAAATAATAATTGTAATACAACAACATAAAATAATTTTTAAATTATAAAAAACATCAGATCATACATTATTGGCAATCTCAAGATGCACACTATTGAGATGCAGATAGAGTTGTTATATATAAACATATACAAAATTATATAAAAAATATACAAAATTTGCATATCAGTTCAGATGCTCATCAGTCAACACGGCCAAGTCTCAAATGTATATAAAATTTAATTATCAAATACAGTTATTATATGATAAATACTGGGGAAGCAATGAACCCTCAGTACATTGACCCAAAATACATCTTAATAAAAACGAAATCTCACAAAAGCGTGCCTTTGACCTATTTGAAAACATATTATTTATTTGCAAATGACAATTTTATAAATTAATTTATAATATATTTTCAAATTACAAATAAAGTTATAAACAATTTTTATAATATTTACATCTGGGCGTCTACATTATTTAAGATGGACAAATATACATTACTAAGGCCAATACAGTCAGTCTGATAGTTTAGTGCCCTATGTCCATATGTTTTTATAAAACATTTTTCTGCTACCAGACGTTTATATGTGTTGTCCACCTTCATCAGAATGACTGCGTTGTCAAAGTCAAATCCATGCATAAATTCAATCGCATGAGAACTCAGAGCTGTCGATGTTTTAATATTTTTTTTACTCAATTCATGTTCCCTTTTTCGCAACGAAAACATGCGAGATGTTTGCCCCACATAAACCTTAGTGGGATTGGGGCAGCCATTATTTTATTAGTATTTATTAAGGATAGAGGGTCTAAGCACTGTATCTGGATTGGAAAATAAATATAAATATTAGTTATAAAAGTATGCCTAATATAAGGGAATAAAATTGGTTGTTAATCGGAAGGGCGTAGAAGCCCTAATGGAAAATTTAGTTGGAGAACATAAAGAGTTGCCAACACCTGAGAGGGCGGATATCGCCAGGGCACATAAGGAGCCTTTTTAACGATCCATATATCCTACAATTTCGCCCCCCATAAAAACAACATAATAAAGGAGAAAGACATTTAAAAAAAGGCGACTTTTTGTCTCAATATAAAATAAAAAATAAAAGAATAAATAAATAAGTTTTTTAAATTTAACCTCAATTAAAAAGTTGGTAATATATCTATTTTAAATTAAATTATAACTTGATTAGGAAAAATACAATTTTTGAAAAGTTGATATGAAAATAAAATTTTTGAGAGATTTATATAGAGTGTAGAAGCCCAGGACGAAGCCAGAGGGGATGTTATAAGGATCCAAACTCCCATCCCCGAAATTCCAAAAAAAAATAAATAAATAGTCTTAAAATTGTAAACGCTGTTATACGTAAATTATAAAAAATATCTTAAAAATTTATTTATTTGTGAAGCGAGGGGTTAAGTATTGGTTTAGGTCGTCCAACTAGGGATGAAACGATACGAGTAAATACAAGTACTTACTCGATACTTTTCTTTTCGATACCAAGTAATTTTGGAATCGATACTTTGGAATCGAGTACCAAGTAGGTATCGGTCAAAAATACTCGTATCGATACTCGGTCCACGTACGCGATGATTAGTTAGGTCGGAAGAACATTTACGTACATTTTTTCTTATTTACAATAGAAATAAGTAGAATTGTTTGTACCGCTGTATTTTAATTTTTATTATAAGAGTGTTTAATAGGGAAACATTTTGAAAAATTATTATTTTTGGCTAGTAGGTACCTCTAAAACTGAATTTTTTTCTTAGTCGTAATTTTTTTTTTTTTTTTTTTCAAGAACGTGATGTTTTATGCCTGTTAAGATTTAATCAAAATTCGCAGGAACTTTGCAGCCAGGAGATTAGGAATTTTTTATTTAATTTCTATTTGCCGCCATTTCGGTCGCTAATCACGACCTTCATCAGGGCAAATATTGTCAATTATATACGATCTTCGGTATTTTAATATTCATTGCAATTAAATATACAATTTCTTTTTACTTTGATATGTACAAAAATATTATCATATACTTGCTACTCGGAGGTCTCCGATGATGAAGGTCGTGATTGGTGACGGAAACGTCAGAAAATAGAAATTAAATAAAAGATTTTTTATTTAATCTCCTGGCTGCAAAGTCCCTGCGAATCTTGATAATATTAATATCAGCACTTACTGCTGTTTTTGCTTATCTTTAATTGTACGAAAAAATTGACCGATACAAGTATCGATACTTTTCATTCGATACCGAGTAGGTACTCGATACTTTGCGACCGATACCTGTATCGAGTAAAAGTATCGATACCTCACTGGTATCGTTTCATTCCTACGTCCAACCCTGGTTCAAGCCCTCCTTCCGAAAAATTTTCTAAAAATATGTGACTTAAGGATATTTATACATATTTTTAAAGGTCGTTTTCGGTATCTGAGGCTATATAAACTCCTGCGATATTTTCTTTAATTAATTGATAGAGAAATTGTATCGCTCGGGGTCGGAAGCGAGCTTTTAACTCAACCCAAGAAGCGAGAACTATACCTTTGCGCTACGAACGCAGAACAAATAAAAATGTATACAGTAAATTTAAATTCAATAAGTTGTAACACTCCCGAAAAAGTTGGGTTTAAAAAATTTCAACTCCAATTTAAATGCACATATAATTAAATGTCTATTATTTATACAATTTATAAAATTCAATTTTACTGAAATCAATTTTTTTAATTTTTTTAAATTTCCCTTTGGCTGCTGAGGCCATTTATTTATTTCTGACTGCCTAAAAGGTACAACTGTCAGATGATATAGAGAGTCATAACAAGCCTTAGTAAAATTATTATCTTAATCAGTGCCAGGACAAGCGGTGAGGCAAACGAGGCAATGCCTCAGGGCGAAAAATGGGAAGGGCGCCAAATTGGTAATTTGAACTGTAGGAAAGTAAATAAATATAAGGGCGAAAATATGTCCTCCAGCCTCTAGGTCCGGTTCTGATTGAATAAAATACGTAGCTCCACTCCCCCTCTTCCACATGATTTTGTTGCCTTGTTTTGTGTGTCTTTATTTCTATTAGATGAAGCATTTCGCATTGCGATTAACATACGCTGTATGTGTCATGAAAATATAATTGAATTAATTTTGTATGTCCTAAGACATCTGCTTGATCAAATTTTATTAGACATAACGAATTATCTCTCCCGAAAGAGACAGCTTAAATCATTTATTCCTTCCATTAGCATATTACTTACTCTCTCACTTAATATGCTAATCAATGATGAATTATTACATTAAATACAAAATATCAAGGATGGATATTAAAAGAGTCCATTAATATATCAATGATTAATATCCAACATAAAAGAGAAAAAATGTTATATGTTATGTAATTGTTTAGGACGTATGATAAGAGATGGCTTTACTTTTGCAGTTCTTTCTAATGGAATGAAATTTTGTAATGTTTCTGGGTTGCATGTGTTATTTTTATAAAGGGTGATATTTAAAAAAAATGTGTTAACTTATATTAATTACTAACTGTAATTATTAAATTAAAAGTAAAATCGAAACAACCACTAGGGTGAGTGGTTCTTTTAAAAGGTTCAAATCAATTATTACACCTGATACACTTGATAAGTGTAGGTTTCACACTAAAATATAAAAATAATTTAAAAAAATCTGGTGTGACTGGCGCACAGCACACAACTTTCTCTTACCTTCGGTAATCGAAAGTTGTGTACTGTGCTTGTCACACCAGATTTTTTGTGTCGACATATATTTAGTTTCCGCCAATATATTAGAATTAAAGATGACAAATTTATAAACATGGGAAAATATTTATATTTTGTTACCATGGCAACCATTTCTCCTATCTTCTCTATGAAGCACAAGAGTAAAGTGTGCTTCAAACAATTTTGAGAGCAAAACGAGAATATACATTTGAAAGAGCATCTAAAAAATAATTGATTTTTGAATTTTAATCAAAATCGTTAGAGCGAATTTTGAGAAAATCGAAAAAAACTGAAAAAGTACATCAGTAAAGTACTAGTACTCTTTGGCCGATTTTGATTAAAAGCTTATTTTGTCGGCCCCGGGGGGTGTTTAACTTAAATATAAAATTTCAGCCTCATAGCTCAATTCCTTCATGCTTAAAATTGAACACACACAGACACACATACACACACACACAGACAGACAGACAGACAGACAGACCATGTCGCGAAAACCACTTTTTTGGATTCAGGGGACCTCAAAACGTGAAGATCCATCAAAATCTCGACATCGAATTTTTGACATGAAACCAATACTTTCTCTCTATATATATATTACATATATACATAGGTAAGAGAAAGTAAAAATTGAGCTTTAAAATTGTCCCTAGTAATTAGTTTTTATAAATTTCTCCAAAATTAAAAAAAAATGTAATTATTTGAATGGCATTTCGAGTTATAAAAATCTGGTGGGACTGGCGCACAGCAGACAACTTTCTCTTACCCTTCGGTAGAGAATGTTGTTTAACGTGCTTGTCACTCCAGATTTTTTTGTGTCGAGATATATTTATATCTAACAAATCTGTGAGTGTTATTTGTGATATATTTAGTTCCCATTGCAGGTTAGTTAACTTGACCACTTGCATTTCATAAGTAAAAAAAGTAAAAAAGTCAATTGATTTAAAATTCGGGCGGGGTCTAAATGGCCATAGATCCCGAAAAAGACGTTCTTCAAAAATTTTTCTATTTCTAAATTTAATCTACGGGCGGAAACTAAATATATTTCAATACAAAAATCTGGAGTGATAAGCACAGAAAACAACTTACAATTACCTCAGGTAAGAGAAAGTTGTGTGTTGTGCGACCAGTCACACCAGATTTATATATTCAGAGAATTGACAATAGTCCAAAATGCAGGAGAGAGCATATTTTTTAAACAGCCTCAGGCAAACTGACATGTGAGTTCGATTGGAATATTTTTTTACTTTTATTTCTATTATAATAAAAAATTATATTTTTTTAAAATGGATAAAAATTTATTTTTTTATTTTTAGAATGATTTAATCTTGTATATAAATTTCAATTTATCGGATTAATGCAAAGTTGAAAGGAGAAATGCAAAAAATCATTACTATAATATAAAGCACTAGTGACTGACTTCCGTTTTATGTTCCTGTTTACTATTCTCTCTAGCTGATTGGCCAGAGAAAGAGGAAATGGAGTCAGAGAGGGAAATCTACAACTTTAATAAGGCTCTACCTAGTTAAAACTTTAAGTCAGAGAGAGAAATTTAAAACTTTGAAATTGATCACCGAAAAAAAATTTCCAAACAGTGAGTAAGAATAAATTTTATGCATTTGCTCGTCGAAGGCGAGCAAGGGGGGTTCAGGCGGGATTTTTTACGGAAAAAGTGGGTCGCACATCAAAAAGAGTTAGAGACCGATGAGCTAGAGGAATTCAAATTGTGTTGAAGGCTCCTGGAAGATAGGCAAACCATATGGCCAACTCAATTTTTTGTTCAATGTCGCTTCATCTGATAATTCTCCCGAAAATTAACAATTGACCAAGCAGTGAAGCACTGAATTAAAAAAAAAATTGATATTTGACTATTTGATAAACTATATTTTAATTAATCCCCCAAATGTTGATTTACGTGTTCTGTTTAACACAACTCACCCATCTCATTATTATAATCGTAGTTTTGTTTCTCTATTTGCTATAAAAGGGATTAAAGGAAATCAAAACAAACGTTAACCCCTCCCCCTCTCCTTTCTACCTTTTCCAAAACGTTTAAATTTTAATATAATGAAAGAATAGAATTGTAAACTAATCCCGAGTCAATGATTTATTCACAACTCTTTTGGCTCTTGAGAGTAATTATTTTAGAGATTTGCCAACAACAGAGAACAAATAACATTTCAACTTTTACCTCTCTCTCTCTAACTCCAAGTTTTATTTAACGTTTGTTGTAATTTGTAACTAGGCAAAGTTCCTAGTTTCGCTCTACTTTCTGAATGAATTTTCAGGGCTATTTGACTTGTTGCTAGTTAAAACAAAATAAATGGTACAACAAGGAATTGGAGAATTTTTCCTTTTATTAAATTAATATATACCGTGCGGACATATTGTGCTGATAGAGAAAATGTGTTATCCTAAAACTTTTAGCCTACGATTATTTTAACTAGGAGAAAGCGACAAAGAATAATTATAAAATAAATGCAAAGAGCTTCTTGCAAAACTTTTCCGATATTCTTAACGAAAGTTTCATTTAAGAAAGAAAAACAATCCAAAAAGCAAAAGATTAAATAAAATGTCAAAGAATTTCTCCAAGACTCCAAGAAGTATTTATATCTTAAATGCAATTTTTACTTTCTCTTACCCTATATACGAAAAATATAGAGAGAGAAAGTATTGAGATCATGTCAAAGATTTGATATTGAGATTTTGATGGATATACATGTTTTGAAGTCCTGTGAGTCCAAAAAAGTGGTTTTCGCGGCATAGTCGTCATGATGTGTGTGTGTGTGTCTGTGTGTCGGTGAACAAAATATGTCAACAAACAAATACACTCAAAATAAACTTTTGGACAAAATCTGTTAAAAAGTACTTGTACTTTACTGACGTACTTTTTCTGTTTTTTCGATTTTGTCAAAATTCGCTTCAACGATTTTGAATAAAATTCAAAAATCAATTAATTTCCACATGCTTTTTAAAATGTATATTCTCATTTTGCCCTTGAAGTGTTTTGAAGCACACTTTACTCCTGTACTTCATAGGAAAGATAGGAGAAATGGTTGCCATGGTAACAATATAAATCTTTTTCTCTTTTTAGATCAAAATTCATATAGCTCTCGGAGCTTGGTGTAGGGGTTAGCGTGTTAACTTCCTAAACCAAAAGTCGAGGGTTCGGACCCCAGGGAGTCCGATGATTTTATTTAAGCCATTTGGCTTAAATAAAAATGCCTGGACCTCCAATGGATATATTAATTAATAACGGTTATTGTAAAAGTCTTATATGGCCTAAGTTGTCGAAAAAAGACTGTGTGTATGTCTGTGTGAAAAAAAGTGTGAGTGTTAAAAAAAAAAATTCATACAAATTAACTATTTTTTAGATGCTCTTTAAAAAGTGCATCAAGTAAAATTTTTCGTGAAAATTGAAGAAAAGTGAGATGCGGCTTTCGGGTATTAATCGCACTTTTCTGTCAGATATTCGGGAACATTCTTTAAGTTGAATGTGTTAGAAAACCCCCTCGAATAGTTAGATGACAGTTTAAAGGAATATTTTCAATGAGATGAGGACCAAAGGGAAGTGAGAGCCTAGGTTATTTAAATAAATATTATCGAAAAACTGAGATTCTTAAAAAACTTCCTCATTTTTAC
>JAKCPI010021762.1:0-63601 GCA_023213315.1 Euborellia annulipes
ATTTGTTTGTCAATTGTGAGTTGTGAGCCACGCTTCTTCTAGCCAAATGTTGCCCTTAGCGATTTGTGAATTTTAATGTAAATTTTGTGAAGAACGAAAGGCAAAAACAAATTGGGAATATTTGGCTTTAGAGTAAAGAATTCAAATATTGTTCAAGAGCAGAGTGCTTGTTCTCACGGGCTAAATCGAGAGCAGTTTTATAGTTGCTATTCGTTGCTTTGTGATCAGCACCACAAGAAATGAGAACACGGACAATTTCCAAATGGCCATTGAGAGCAGCTCTATGAAGAGGAGTGTAGTCCCTGTTATCCTTACAATTGACATCAGCTCCATTGGTTAATAAGAATTCAACAATTTCCAAATGGCCTTTGCTAGCAGCCTCATGAAGAGGAGTGGTGTTGTACTTATCCTTACAATTGACATCAGCTCCATTAGCTAATAAGGACTTAAAAATTTTCAAATGGCCATTGCTAATAGCTTTATAAAGAGGAGTGTTATTGAGGTAGTCACCCTTACAATTGACATCAGCTCCATTGGCCATTAGCAACTTAACAATTTGCAAATGGCCATTGCTAACAGCTTTATAAAGAGGAGTGTTGTTGTACCAATTCCCATCCTTACAATTGACATCAGCTCCATTGGCTAATAAGAACTCAACAATGTCCAAATGGGGATAGTCGCATGCCTTCAACAAGATCTTACTGGCGTTTACTTTAGGGGAAAAAAGAATATAAAATCCAACAATATTCAATCGATCATTCTCGATGGCTAAATCGAGGGGCGTTTTACATTTTTCATTCGTTAGATAGATATTCGCTTTTGCATTATTTATTAAGAATTCCACGACAGCTCGATGTCCATTCATTGCAGCTGCATGAAGCGGCGTCGAGGAATCCTTGGAGCATTTCCTATCAACATTCGCCCCTTTCTCAACCAGAAATTTAACAACTTCTAATTCTCCTTTCAAAGAAGCTGCATAAAGAGGAGTTTTCAAATCTAGAGTACATTTCCTGTCGACTAAAGCGCCATTATCAATGAGGAATTTAACAATCGATAGATGTCCATTCTCTGAGGCTAAATGCAGAGGCGATTTATAATTAAACTGTTCGGATTCCTTGTTTATCAAATTCTTCTGTTCTTTCCTTATGTTTTCAATTTCTTCCAGAGAGATCGCTTTTTCTTTTATTATCTTTTCAAGAGATTCGAGGGAGCCATTTGATGCAGCTTCCCAAATGTTGCAGTTGGTTACAACGATATGGGTTGTTAAATTCTCTTCTTTATTCGTTTTTGCAGTCTCTTGGGAAAGCCGAGATTTCTTTCGAGGAGGAGGTGTCTAAAAAAAGAAAATGAACATTTTTAGAGATTAGTTTTTGTTAAAGTTGAAAGCCTCATGTTTAAATAGACGATAAATAAGGGGTTAGAGCAGTGGCTCCCAACCTGGGGGCGATCGCTCTCAAGTGGGCGATTTGGGATATCAGGGGGCAATAAATAATTGGGGGGCGATGAGTATTCAAAGTAAGAAAAATTATTAGAATTTACCAAAATTTAAAAGAACAAATCAAAGAGAAAAATCTCCTATGTACATGATGGTCAGGAAAGAAGAGGAAAAAATATTGTCATAAAAATAAAATTATTATTAGATTTTGAAATGGTTACGCCAGGAAAGAAACCAGGCAAAAATTTAATCAATCTTTAGTTAGTAATGGGATACTAACTACCGATTGTCCTGAGGAAGGACGCGATTTGCGTCCGAAAACTCGGCAATCGTTTTTTTTTTCACTTTGAAAAGAAAACGTTATATCTGAGGAACTTGATTGATTCACTTTGAAATAAAGTACTTTTTTGTTAAAAATTTTAAATCATGCAATGAAAATGAAAAGGAGGCGATAGGTGGTAGACAACGAGGCGATAGGTGGTAGACAACCTCCAAAAAGGGGCGATGGGCCAAAAAAGGTTGGGAACCACTGGCTTAGAGCAATATAAAGAGCAAGAGATTGTGTTCCATCTGTTTTTGCGGCCCTTCGCAACTAGAGTATTGGAGTCTTTTAAGGATTGTTTTCATGAATAAAATTAAAATTAGAAAAAAATTTTTCATGTCTCTATTGGAACTCGATCATCTATTATATGATTACAGTAAACATTAAAACACTTAAGACTTTTGGAGGGGGGGGGAACCCCAGCCAGTCCGATGATTTTATTTAAGCCATTTGGATACCAGATGGTTTAAATAGAAATGCCTGGACACCCAATAGATATTTTCATGGAATAACGGTTATCGTCAAAGTCTTATATGGCCTAAGCTGCCGTGAAAAGACTGTGTGAATGTGTGTGTGTGAATGTGAATGAGAAAAAAGTGTGAATGTTTTTTTATTTAAATACAAATAAAATAAATTTTTTTTTTCTTGAAATAAAAAAAAAATTTAGCACAAAATCAAACAAAAATATTCAAGATTTTTTCCATTATTTTTAAGTTTTTTTTTTTAGATTTTAGAATTTATGCGAGTTAGTAAAATAATTAGGCCTATTTAAAAAAAAAAAAAAATTTTATAATTTTTAAAACGCAAATAAAAAATTAATATCATTTTACCCTTTTATTGGCGAGTCTAAAATTTTTCCGCACCTTTTTTACTTTTGCAAATCATTTGACCTTTTTTTTTGCATGCGAAATCTTTTCAGACTCAGGTTTCGGCCGGCCTAACGTTTCGGCTACTTTTTGGCCGAAACCGAAATTATGGCCGAAACCGAATATTCGGTCGGTTCCGAATTATTAGTATTGTATTTAGAGAGAGATATAATTCTGCTTACCAGAATGTTTTTATCGGCCAGCTTCTTTTTATCCATGTTTGAAATGTTTTTTAATAATTTGTTCATCTGAAAAAAGAAAATAATATTTAATTAAAAGGTTGAGACATTAAATTTAAGCAGGTGTCTGTAGCCTAGCCAGCCTAGCAGTTGATTCTGAGATAATTCTGAGTGCAATAGGTGCTACCTACGACTTGCTATAAAATGAAGGAATTCTCTACTTACTTGTTCTTTGGACATTTCTAATTCTGCTTTTAATTTATTAATTTCATCTTTAAATTCAGTTTGCTATTGACAAAAAGAAAGAATAGAATAAATGATAAATTAGAATTGAAAATATGCTGCTACGACTTTGTCTTATAAATTGAATGAATTCTCTACTTACTTGTTCTTTGGACATTTCTAATTCTGCTTTTAATTTATTAATTTCATCTTTAAATTCAGTTTGCTATTGACAAAAAGAAAGAATAGAATAAATGATAAATTAGAATTGAATAATATGCTGCTACGACTTTGTCTTATAAATTGAATGAATTCTCTACTTACTTGTTCTTTGGACATTTCTAATTCTGCTTTTAATTTATTAATTTCATCTTTAAATTCAGTTTGCTATTGACAAAAAGAAAGAATAGAATAAATGATAAATTAGAATTGAATAATATGCTGCTACGACTTTGTCTTATAAATTGAATGAATTCTCTACTTACTTGTCCTTTTGATATTTCATTTTCTGCTTTTAATTTATTAATTTCATCAGTTTGCTATTGACAAAAAGAAAGAATAGAATAAATGATAAATTAGAATTGAATAATATGCTGCTACGACTTTGTCTTATAAATTTAATGAATTCTCTACTTACTTGTCCTTTTAATATTTCATTTTCTGCTTTTAATTTATTAATTTCATCAGTTTGCTATTGACAAAAAGAAAGAATAGAATAAATGATAAATTAGAATTGAATAATATGCTGCTACGACTTTGTCTTATAAATTTAATGAATTCTCTACTTACTTGTCCTTTTAATATTTCATTTTCTGCTTTTAATTTATTAATTTCATCAGTTTGCTATTGACAAAAAGAAAGAATAGAATAAATGATAAATTAGAATTGAATATGCTGCTACGACTTTGTCTTATAAATTTAATGAATTCTCTACTTACTTGTCCTTTTAATATTTCATTTTCTGCTTTTAATTTATTAATTTCATCAGTTTGCTATTGACAAAAAGAAAGAATAGAATAAATGATAAATTAGAATTGAATAATATGCTGCTACGACTTTGTCTTATAAATTTAATGAATTCTCTACTTACTTGTCCTTTTAATATTTCATTTTCTGCTTTTAATTTATTAATTTCATCAGTTTGCTATTGACAAAAAGAAAGAATAGAATAAATGATAAATTAGAATTGAATAATATGCTGCTACGACTTTGTCTTATAAATTTAATGAATTCTCTACTTACTTGTCCTTTTAATATTTCATTTTCTGCTTTTAATTTATTAATTTCATCAGTTTGCTATTGACAAAAAGAAAGAATAGAATAAATGATAAATTAGAATTGAATAATATGCTGCTACGACTTTGTCTTATAAATTTAATGAATTCTCTACTTACTTGTCCTTTTAATATTTCATTTTCTGCTTTTAATTTATTAATTTCATCAGTTTGCTATTGACAAAAAGAAAGAATAGAATAAATGATAAATTAGAAATAAATAAGAATCAAAGTGATAGAATGATTAGAGCAATGGAGTTGATGGAGTAGAAGAATCCGGAAAATTTATGGGAATCACTCAGAAGATAGACACACAGAGAAAGAGATAGGAGATGCCTGTGCCCTGGCTGTAGAAAATGTTACTTTTTTTCTAACGCAATAGATAGCAGTTAGTAGAGCTTCCGGCGCTAGATTTAATTTTATTTATAATATTTATACTATCCTTCATAGTCGGGCTTAGTCTCTATCCAGAAGGAATTTATCATTGTTTCTATAATTAAATGCTTTTTCCTTCATCCTTTACAATATTTATTGATGACAGACTTTGCAAATTTTACACCTCCGAGTATTTACTCGATTTTTAAAAAAACAGCTTCGTGAAAAAAAAATTTAGTGTTGGCTGTGTCTTCTACACAGCCGGTGGCTTTATAACGTCTTTTGTTTGACTTCAAACTATTGGTGACCCCGAGCAATCAGCGTGTGGAACGCCCCCCCCCCCCCCCCGCTAGCCATCGGTATAGGTCATTTTGATAACTTACCTACCCCAACATAAAAATCGAACCTGAAGGACAAAAAATATTGTCATAAAAATAAAATTATTATTAGATTTTGAAATGGTTACGCCAGGAAAGAAACCAGGCAAAAATTTAATCAATCTTTAGTTAGTAATGGGATACTAACTACCGATTGTCCTGAGGAAGGACGCGATTTGCGTCCGAAAACTCGGCAATCGTTTTTTTTTTTTCACTTTGAAAAGAAAACGTTATCTGAGGAACTTGATTGATTCACTTTGAAATAAAGTACTGTTTTGTTAAAAATTTTAAATCATGCAATGAAAATGAAAAGGAGGCGATAGGTGGTAGACAACCTCCAAAAAGGGGCGATGGGCCAAAAAAGGTTGGGAACCACTGGCTTAGAGCAATATAAAGAGCAAGAGATTGTGTTCCATCTGTTTTTGCGGCCCTTCGCAACTAGAGTATTGGAGTCTTTTAAGGATTGTTTTCATGAATAAAATTAAAATTAGAAAAAATTTTTCATGTCTCTATTGGAACTCGATCATCTATTTATTATATGATTACAGTAAACATTAAAATACCTAAGATCATGTATTGTTGACAATATGTGCCCTGATGAAGGTCATGATAGACGAGCGAAACGTTGGCAAATAAAAAATTAAATAAAAGATTTTTTTATTAGGAATCAAGCGCCATTAACTTAGATCTGAGAAAAAGGCCATTTTATTTGCACAATTGTAAACATAGCCAATGGCAATGATATTAACTTTGCCCATCAACCGTAGGTTGGACAGGTAAAATTAATGTAATCGTAAAAAACATCGAAATTTTTCTGAAGCTGCCAAAATGCGTTTTGAGGTCCCCTGAATCCATTTAAGAAGTTTTTGGAATGATGTCTCTGTGTGTGTGTGTGTGTGTGGTGGGGTGTGTGTGTGTGTGTGTCTGTGGTAATTTTTTTTCGTCAACGAAAACTCAAAAACTATTTGTTCAATTGTTTTGAATTTTTGCACCCATAAACTAGGGGTAGAGGCCAAGAACTGGAAAGCTTATGGTAAACATCGGACCATTAGGGGGGCTCTAGGGGGGACAAAAATTATTTTCTTACATAACCTATAATTTCTTTTATATATTCAGAAACTAGACTTCCTCCCGAGTAAAATGATATAAAATATTGGGTATAGGAGACTTTGCAGCCAAGGAAATTAAATAAAGAACTTTATTTAATTATTAATCGTCGACGTTTCGGTCGCAAGTCACGACCTTCCTCAGGACGATTAATTCTTAGAATACAAGGTCCTGAGGAAAGTCGTGACTTGCGACCGAAACGTTGACGATTAATAATTAAATAAATTTATTTTATTTAATTTCCTTGGCTGCAAAGTCTCCTATACCCAATTCAAAGTCTACAGCCACTTTTCATCACTAGATATATAATATGTATAACATCGGACCCTTAGGGAGGCTCTAGGGGGGGGGGACAAATATTTTTTTCTTGAATAGTGGGTGGGCAAAGTTGTGCGCTCGGCTTAGTCCGACCCTTTATTTTGTATAAAACAATAAAAAAAAATAAAGGGTCGGACTAAGCCGAGCGCACAACTTTGCCCACCCACTATTCAAGAAAAATATTTGTCCCCCCCCCCCTCCCTAGAGCCTCCCTAAGGGTCCGATGTTATACATAGAATAGAATAGAATAGAAAATGTTTATTTAAATAAATTACATATTTTATGTTCATACATAAATACAGAAATAGGCATAAAATGCAAATAAACATTTATTTAGGCTTAGCAAATGTGCTGTCAGCCTGGAGTTTTAATTCAAATTAAATTCTGCAACCAGTTGTCGTCGGTAACTGCCTGCCGCCCTGGTAAAATTCGCCAAATTCTTCCAGTCTCCATCAAGAACCCTCCTTATCTCTTCCTTATTTAAATATGGCCTCTTGAAGTTTTCCCTTCTAAATGGCCGCAATATTGGACATTTTCCCAAAAAATGACTTACGTTCTCCTCTTCCCTCATATTGCATAGAGAACACTCTCTCGCCGCGCCCACCATCCATGGTTTGCAATTCAGATGAAGACCCTCGCATCTGATCTTGACTATTAGTCTCTTCTTTTGAGAAAGCATATATGTTGATGCCACTTCATAATTAAGTTGAGCATATAATTTATGATGGCGGGAACTGCGTGCTCTAATTATATTCTCACGGAAGTGGTTTTCTTCCATTCTATTTAGAATTAACTTCATTTGGGTTGACCACATTTGCCTATTTTCCAAATTACTCTCCAACGTAAACTCATACTTCGCAGCCATTGAAGCCCACTCCTCAAACCAAAACACTCTCTCCTCAATCACTTTTCTTGTCAAAAACTTAGGCAGTCTCTTATCGTCCATGTCGATCACCCTGAGAATATAATTGAAATGCATCTTCATCGCATAGAACGACAGCGGCTTCAGCCCAGTTTCCAAATAAAGAACATAGTTAGGGGTGGATCTAGGAAGCCAGAAAAACTTTTTAGGCTCTTGTATTCTCGTTTAGCATTTTCAGTATTTTCAGAAACTTAGTTGAAACACCCATTGTAGAAAGTTTAAACCACAGAGATCTTCTATCAATAGAATCAAAAGCTGCCGAGAAATCAACGAAGAAACTATATAATTTTCTGTTGGGTTGTTTTGTGACTATTTTTACAATGCTAGTCAGATTATATATTTGGTCTATTGTAGAATAATTGCTCCTAAATCCTGCTTGAAACTCGTTCAATATATCATTGGCCTCAACCCATTTCTGAAGTCTATGCAGGAGTAAGCCTGTAAACAGTTTTGCAACAGTGTTAATAAATGAAATCCCTCTGTAGTTTTGCAGATATTTCTCCTTTTTTAAATAACGTGAATATAATAGATTCCTTGAATGTTGAAGGTACCTCACCAGTAGAAAAAATTTTATTGAAAATGTCTCTAATTAAGTTTTTTAATGCAAAGGGTGCATTCTTAAAAAACTCATAAGGTACTCTGTCCAGGCCGGGTGCTTTATTATTTTTTGCTTTTGCTAACACTCTATTTAATTCTGCATAAGTAAAATCTTGATCCAATATTAGATTATGTATCAGAGGCTCCGCATATGACATTGGATTTGCAGTCAAAGGTGGATTTAGTAGATCACCAAAATGTCGCACCCATTGTTCCATCTCAATTGATGGGCTCAATCTAGACCTCTTCTTATGCATTCTTGAGACAAGATTCCAGAATTCCCTGGAATCTTTGGCATGATTGAGCTGAATAGTCAACTGTGAATAAAAGTTAATACATTTTCTTTTACATAATTCTCGGTATTTTCTATTCTCCTTCAGATACTGAATCCTGAGATAGTCCACATTTTCCTTTCGGAACTTATTTAATAGCTTAAAGACTCGATTTCTCGCATAGACACATTGTAGATCTAACCATGGTTGCTTGGGACTATGTTTTTTCAAAAAAGTAGTATTTAGGTTTTCTTGACCTGAACATCTCTTTATACAGTCGATCACCTGGTTAATATCAGCCTCAAGATTTCCGCAAGACACCGACATAGAATTCACACTCTCTTCGACACGCATCCTATATTCTTCTTCAGAGTTGTTTAACCATCTTAGTTTAGGGAGTAGTGGAAGTATAGCCTCCTCCTCTTCATCCTCAACTCCCAATCGCAATTGCACCAATATCGGCATGTGGTCCGACACATTCGAAGCCAGGACTCTAAAATCCCTGACCAAAGTGGCACAATTTCCGCTCAAACATGCCAGATCAATTACGGACGCGCCAGGACCTCCTACAAACGTTAGTTCGCCCTCCGCATCTCCAGGTGATCTTTATTAGATTAAAATCATCACAGATATCGAGAAAATGTTTTCCTCTTGTATTTATTTTCTTGTCCTTGGACTTTCTTACTCCCTTTAAGATTCCGTATTCTAATTCATCCGGAAGACCTGGAACCTCCCCTATTCTTACATTAAGATCACCCAAAATCAAATGGTTCTCAGTGCTGGTTTCTGTTAAAAGCAAATTCAAATCTTCCACCTCCTGATCCCACTTGTTGCAATTCAAATATGTAGGACATAAAAGAATTCTTTCTTCTTTTGTAGAAATGTTTATTAGATCCCACTTGTTATTCTTTCTTATAAAATTCACCTTATTCTTCTGTACTAGCTTTCTTTTTATCCCAAAGAGGGAGCCACCACTTGGCCTCCCAAAAAGATTCTCCTTGACTGCCGATCTCCATAATAAACAATGTTCTGGGAATAGGGGTTCATATTCATTAAATAATTCCTTCATCACAAATGTCTCAAACAATAAGAATACATCATGGGAAGACAGGAAACTTAAAAATTCTCGATTACTTTTTTTGGTCTTTAGCCCCGCTACATTAAATGCCACTATATTCAACACCTCCATTGTTATACATATTATATATCATTTTACTTGGGAGGAAGTTTAGTTTCTGAATATATAAAAAAGATTATAGGTTATGTAAGAAAATAATTTTTTATTTATTTATTTTTTTTTATTTTATTTTTTTTTTTAATTTATTCAAGGTCTTTTTCGGCATCTGAGGCCATTTAGACCCCATTTATTCCTATTTATTTCAAATGATATACATTTTTCTCGATTGGGACAGAAAGCGAACCAGAAACCACAGGCAGTAGACAGTAGCTTAGCCAGGATTTCTGCTTGGGTGGGGGGGGGGTGCCCAAAAGTTTTATGAACACCCGGGGTCATCATCTCCAAAAAACTTAAGTTGAGAAATATTTTTTTAGTTAATATAAGAATTATAAATAAAAAAATAGCCCTGGGTTTGGCGTAGTAGATAGCGTGCTAACCTCATATACCAAACGTCGCGGGTTCGGACCCCAGGCAGTCCGATGATTTTATTTAAGCCATTTGGATACCAGATGGTTTAAATAGAAATGCCTCGACACCCAATAGATATTTTCATGAAATAACGGTTATCGTCAAAGTCTTATATGCAGGGGCGTAGCGAAGAGATTTTTCAGGGGGGGGAGAAGGCCAAAAATGCCAACTAAATTTAATCAATTTGCCAACTGTACAATTCACATTCTTTTTCATCCTATATATATTAATTTACTAGAGGCTAAACCCGACGCCCCTTAGTCGCTATATGACATGTTCGATGTTTTATGCCCCCTCCCCCTTCACTTTGCTATTTTAATATTAAAAAACTAAAGGATTAAAAAACAATTTTGATAGAAATATAATTAAGGAGAGATTTTTTTCAATTGAGAAATTCCCCATATAATTACACTCAATGAAAAATTTTGTCGAGTAGTACAGGACTCTTACCGACTAAATACCTCTTCTATTGTCTAATGCAGTGGTTCCCAACCGGTGTGCCCCGGCACCCAAGGGTGCCGCGAGAATGCCTAATGGGTGCCGTGAGATATTTAGAGAAAAAAATAATAAAGTTTTGCTAAAAAAAGGTCAAATGATTAAAATGGAAGCGGCAAAATTTTCCGTAGATCGGAAAAAATTAAGCTTTGCCAAAAAAAAGGGTCAAATGATTTCCCCAGGGCGGAAAAAATTTCGTTTTGATAAGGAAAAAATATGGTGTGACTGGCGCACAGCACACAACTTTCTCTTACCTTCGGTAATCGAAAGTTGTGTGCTGTGCTTGTCACACCAGATTTTTCGTGTCGACATGTATTTAGTTTCCGACAGTACGGTACATTCGAATTTCAAGATGTAAAATTTATATGTGAAAATATTTATATTTTGTTACCATGGCAACCATTTCTCCTATCTTTTCTATGGAGTACAAGAGTAAAGTGGTCTTCAGGAGATTTCAATTGCAAAATGAGAATATACATTTTATTGAGAATCTAAAAAATAATTGATTTTTGAATTTAAAAAAAAATCGTTGGAGCAAATTTTGAGAAAATCGAAAAAAACTGAAAAAGTGCATCAGTAAAGTACTAGTACTCTTTGGTCGATTTTGTTCAAAAGCTTCGTGTCACGTCCCATGGGGGTGCCTAACTTAAATATAAAATTTCAACCTCCTAGCTCTTTCCGTTCTTGAGATAATTTGTTCACACACACACACGACACACACACACACACACAGACAGACCATGTCGCGAAAACCACTTTTTTGGATTCAGGGGACCTCAAAACGTGTATATCCATCAAAATCTCGACATCGAATTTTTGACATGAATCCAATACTTTCTCTCTCTATATATATTAACATATATATAGAGGTAAGAGAAAGTAAAAAAGAAGGGTGCCGCTAGTGAGTAATATTATTCTCAACGCACCTTTGGGGTGCCGTGGACTTCAAAAGGTTGGGAAACGCTGGTCTAATATGTAATTTACCGGGGTGTTTTAAGAAATTCCTGGGTTTTTATATAGGATACCCTAATTCTCGAGGGGGCGATCGCCCCCACCCGAGAAGAAATTCACAATGTTATAAAAACTAGTAATCTAAAGAAATTATGATTTCCGGGCTTTAATTTCAATTGAATTTGTTACCAATCAATTTAAATAAATAGGAAAGGGGTCTAAATGGCCATAGATGCCCACAAAGTCCTTAAATAAAAAAAACAAAAAAAAAAACCGCCCCCCCCCGACAAAATTGCATTAATCCGCCACTGGCTTAGGGTGCCCTTTCATAACAAGCAATTTGCATAACAAGCAAAAAAAAATTGTAAAAATATTACTTGCTTAACGAGTGACGTTTCGCATAACGAGTGGAGAGGAGAGAGAAAGTCCCGGATTGTGCGTATGTTGGAGGCGATTTAGTGGTGCAAAACACGGCTAAAATTTTACAAAAAATCGAATTTTTTCAGTTTTTTCAACTTTGGACACCCCTAATAGGTAGAATCTTTTACCACCACTGAATGCAAAAAAACATATATTTATGATATTCTGTAGTTGTTTCACTTCCTAAAAATCTAAAGAAATTATGAACAAAATAGTTATCAAAGTCAATTTTGTTAAAAAGCAAATATAAGAAAATTTTATGATAAAGATGGTGTTTTGAGCCAAGAATTTAGAGCTATTCTTGGGTATATGGATGGATAGCCCTGAATCCTGACTAAGAAAACTGTTTTGCTCATAATTTCGTTATCAATGAATTATTTTATTTTATTTTTTTTTTTTAACTTTTTTTCGGCTACAGAGGCCAGGTCTAGAAAATTCAAAATATGAGTCGCTCTTGATCAGATTATTTATTAAAATTTAATTTTCTCTATAAGATAAAGAAAATTATTCCATTTCAAATTACAAATGAACGACTGAGGTTTCTTTTATTTGTTCAAATATTTTATTTTTCCCTTTTAAAATAATCCTAATGATTTTCTCTATGTGTTTGTATTACATTGTATAATAAATTTATATTCAGTAAAAAGAAAATAAATTTATTTATTTGAAAATTAAAAAAAAATTTTTTTTTTAATAAATGAGAATATAAAAAAAGAAAATTTAATTTTTTTTTTTTTAAATTAAAACATAAATTAATTTCTGTTAAATAAACTTTATTTTGCGGCCCGGGAGCCGTGGCTCAGTGAGAAGACATTGGCTTCTTGCACCGGAGTCCCGGGTTCGCCTCCCATCCCAGGCGAGGAAAATTTATTTCATTTGATTTGACTACAAATCATTTGAAATAAATAGGGATGGGGTCTAAATGGCCTTAGATGCCGAAAAAGACCTTAAAAAAAAAAAAAAAAAAAAAACTTTATTTTGCCAACTGGTCTTTGATTTTGCCAACATTTGCCAACTCGATCCGACCTGGGGGGGGGAGACTCCCCCTTGGCTACGCCCCTGCTTATATAGCCTAAGCTGCCGTGAAAAGACTGTGTGAATGTGAATGAGAAAAAAGTGTGAATGTTTTTTTATTTAAATACAAATAAAATAAAATTTTTTTTCTTGAAATAAAAAAAAAATTTTAACACAAAATTCGTAAATATTCAAGATTTTTTCCATTATTTGTTTTTTTTTTTTTTTTTAGATTTTAGAATTTATGCGAGTTAATAAAATAATTAGGCCTTATAAAAAAAAAAAAAAAATTATAATTCTTAAAACGCAAATAAAAAATTAATATCATTTTATCTTTTTATTAGGGAGACTAAAATTCCGCACCTTTTTTACTTTTGCAAATCATTTGACCTTTTTTTTGCATGCGAAATCTTTTCAGACTCACAAGTCAAGTTTCGGCCGGCCTAACGTTTCGGCTACTATTTGGACGTAACCGAATCAGGGGCGTATATAGAAATTTTTTTCGGAGGGGGCCCGAACTCAAAAATTTTTCTGAGGAAAATTTTTTTTAGGAAACTACATTTTTTTCACACGAAATTTTTTGCGGAACATTTGTTCTTTTGCGGAACCAAAGTTTTCCATCCTGCGGAAAAACTGATGTCTGTATATCCCTATATATGTATAGGTTTTTGGAAAATTTCGGGGGGGGCCCGGGCCCCCTCGCCCCCCCCCCCCCTTATATACGCCCCTGAACCGAATATTCGGTCGGTTCCTAATTATTAGTATTGTATTTAGAGAGAGATATAATTCTGCTTACCAGAATGTTTTTATCAGCCAGCTCCTTTTTATCCATGTTTGAAATGTTTTCTAATAATTTGTTCATCTGAAAAATGAAAATAATATTTAATTAAAAGGTTGAGACATTCGATTTAAGCAAGTGTCTGTAGCCTAGGAGTTGATTCTTGAGTGCAACAGGTGCTACGACTTGCTATAAAATGAAGGAATTCTCTACTTACTTGTTTTTAATTTTAATTCAAAATAAAAGTTTTTATAAACGTTTGATCTTTGAATTATAAAAACACAATTAAAACTGATAGAATGATTAGAGCAATGGAGTTGATGGAGTAGAAGAATCCGGAAAATTTATGGGAATCACTCAGAAGATAGACACACAGAGAAAGAGATAGGAGATGCCTGTGCCCTGGCTGTAGAAAATGTTACTTTTTTTCTAACGCAATAGATAGCGTTAGTGGAGCTTCCGGCGCTAGATTTAATTTTATTTATAATATTTATACTATCCTTCATAGTCGGGCTTAGTCTCTATCCAGAAGGAATTTATCATTGTTTCTATAATTAAATGCTTTTTCCTTCATCCTTTACAATATTTATTGATGACAGACTTTGCAAATTTTACACCTCCGAGTATTTACTCGATTTTTTATACGTAAAAAATTGCCATGTAAATAAAAACTATAAAAAAACAGCTTCGTGAAAAAAAAATTTAGTGTTGGCTGTGTCTTCTACACAGCCGGTGGCTTTTTAACGTCTTTTGTTTGACTTCAAACTATTGGTGACCCCGAGCAATCAGCGTGTGGAACGCCCCCCCCCCCCCCCCCCGGTAGCCATCGGTATTTGTAATTTAAAATTATTATAAAGAAATAACCACTAAATGGCGTCTGTAGCCGAAAAGGGTTTAAAAAAAAAAGACTTCAAACTATTTTTACTTTCTCTTTCCTATATTGAAATGTATAGAGAGAAAGTATTGTTTTTTTTTTTTTATTCGTACAAACAAGTTCATACATTTTCATTGTTACAATATATGACAGGTGTGGCCAAACTTTTAACCATTAAGAGCGACTTTTGTTTAAAAAATTGACGTTTTGTGAACAAAATAATTGATTTTAATTACTCGGGATTTTTTTATTTATTCTATTAGCGTTTCTCTTTCTGTTGACATCACATTTATTCACATATCGTAATCAAAGATATCCAAGAAATTAACCAATTAAATGGATCGATTCTTTTTTTGTTTTTGTCATATTCCTTTTAAAATATTTTCTACTATATCAAAAATAATAAAGACTTGCTTTTCTATAAAGATCGCTCACTTCACTTTTACTCTTACTTTCTGGAGGGCAAGGAATTAAGTACGTAAAAATAAATAATAATATAGAATTATAAATATATTTATTATTTTAATAGAACGATACATATATTTATTTTTTTAATTAAAGTAATTTTGTTAATTAACTTTGTTTTGGTATCTGCAACGGAGTTAGTGGAAGGGCGTCCTCCCTTTCATTCCTGTGAAGGGTCTGTAAATATTGGAATTGCTTGGTCTTCGTTAGTACAAATAATCGAAGAGAGACGTATACAAAATGCTCCGTTATGTTGGTGTTGACACAAATCTTTAAATCAAATGATATTTGATGACCTGACGAAGATTTACAAATAAATAGAAGCAGCCTCATGAAGAGGAGTGGAGTTGTTGTTATCCTTACAATTGACATTAGCTCCATTGGCCAATAGCAAGACGATAATCAAAATTCTCAAATTTATCACATTTTTCTCGGCTGATCAGTAGCCGTACCTAAAACATTGTACATATAACAAAATATTTTTTACATTGTCACAATAATGTAACGCATATTAGCATTCAAAGATTCATCTGCACTTGCGCCCCTTCAAAATTTGCGCCCTGGGCAAAGGTCCCGGTCGCCCCTCCCCCTAAGCACGGCCCTGGTTACAGTGATGGCGCGCGGGAAGTGAGCGGGCGGCATATTACACAAAAAGTGAAGATTTCTTTCAACTTTTGGAGTAGATACGTACGTTGCTTTGTGATTAGCACCACAAGAAATGAGAACACGGGGCAATTTCCAGATGGCCATTTCGAGCATCCTCATGAAGAGGAGTGTAGCCCCAGTTATCCTTACAATTGACATCAGCTCCATTGGCCAATAAGAACTCAACAATGTCCAAATGTGGATATCGGGATGCCTTCAACAAGGCCTCACTGGCGTTTAATTTAGGGGAAAAAAGAATATAAAATTCAATAATATTCAATCGATCATTCTCGATCGCTAAATCGAGGGGCGTTTTACCTTTCTCATTCGTTAGATAGATGAAGGGCAAGGAATTAAGTACGTAAAAATAAATAATATAGAATTATAAATATATTTATTATTTTAATAGAACGATACATATATTTATTTTTTTAATTAAAGTAATTTGTTAATTAACTTTGTTTTGGTATTTGCAACGGAGTTAGTGGAAGGGCGTCCTCCCTTTCATTCCTGTGAAGGGTCTGTAAATATTGGAATTGCTTGGTCTTCGTTAGTACAAATAATTGAAGAGAGACGTATACAAAATGCTCCGTTATGTTGGTGTTGACACAAATCTTTAAATCAAATGATATTTGATGACCTGACGAAGATTTACAAATAAAATGGGAGTAGTCTGTCAAAGGATGGTTATTTTATTCTTCCTGTAAGTTATTTGTTTGTCAATTGTGAGTTGTGAGCCACGCTTCTTCTAGCCAAATGTTGCCCTTAGCGATTTGTGAATTTTAATGTAAATTTTGTGAAGAATGAAAGGAAAAACAAATTGGGAATATTTGCTTTAGAGTAAAGAATTTAAATATTCTTTAAGAGTAAAGCGATTGTTCTCACGGGCTAAATCGAGAGCAGTTTTCCCATAGTTCTATACATTGCTTTGTGATCAGCACCACAGGAAATGAGAACACGGGCAATTTCCAAATGGCCATTGAGAGCAGCCCTATGAAGAGGAGTGGAGTTCGTACTTATCCTTACAATTGACATTAGCTCCATTGGCCAATAGCAACTCAACAATTTCCAAATGGCCTTTGCTGACAGCCCTATGAAGAGGAGTGGAGTTGTATTCATCCTTACAATTGACATCAGCTCCATTGGCCAATAAGAACTCAACAATTCCCAAATGGCCTATTGCCAGTAGCCTCATGAAGAGGAGTGGAGTTGTCGTTATCCTTACAATTGACATCAGCTCCATTGGCCAATAAGAACTCAACAATGTCCAAATGTGGATATCGGGATGCCTTCAACAAGATCTTACTGGCGTTTAGTTTAGGGGAAAAAGAATATAAAATTCAATAATATTCAATCGATCATTCTCGATCGCTAAATCGAGGGGTGTTTTACCACTCTCATTCGTTAGATAGATATTCGCTTTTGCGTTATTTATTAAAAATTCCACGACATCTCGATGTCCATTCATTGCAGCTGCATGAAGCGGCGTTGATGAATCCTTGGAGCATTTCATATCAACATTCGCCCCTTTTTCAACCAGAAATTTAACAACTTCTAATTCTCCTTTCAGAGCAGCTGCATAAAGAGGAGTTTTCAAATCCAGAGTACATTTCCTGTCGACTAAAGCCCCATTGTCGATGAGGACTTCAACAATCGATAGATGTCCATTCTCTGAGGCTAAATGCAGAGGCGTTTTATAATTAAACTGTTCGGATTCCTTGTTTATCAAATTCTTCTGTTCTTTCCTTATGTTTTCAATTTCTTTGAGAGAGATCGCTTGTTCTTTTATTATCTTTTCAAGAGATTCGAGGGAGCCATTTGATGCAGCTTCCCAAATGTTGCAGTTGGTTACAACGATATGGGTTGTTAAATTATCTGCTTTATCCGTTTTTGGAGTCTCTTGAGAGACTGGAAGAGGAGTCTAAAAAAGAAAATGGAAATTTTTAGAGATTAGTTTTTGTTAAAGTTGAAAGTCTCATGTTTAAATAGTCGATAAATAAGGGCTTAGAGGAATAGAAAGAGCAAGAAATTGTGTTTGATCTTTTATTTAATTTTTATTCGCCGACGTTTCATTGAATCCAAGATCCCAAGCAAGTAAATTATAATTTTTTATACATTTCAAATTGAAAAGAAATTGTATATGATTACAGTAAACATTAAAATATCGTGTATTGTTGACAATATGTGCCCTGATGAAGGTCGTGATAGACGACCGAAACGTCGGCAAATAAAATATCTTTTTATATCAAAGGACTGAACAGCTGATCGAAAAACCGGCCGCCATTTTTCTACATATGCTCTGATCTACGTGTAAGTTAAGGTGCCCACTGCTATCCAAAACTAGAAATCAAACGTCGGGGAGCGTGCAAGTGCTTACCAGGCTCCGCCCACTTGCTTGAAAGAAACATTAGGTAACCTGTCCATGGATGTCCAATTTTGAATCAAACACTTGGGAAATTACCCAGGGCTAGAATCAAACCAAGAGGAATCCGCACGTTTTACGCCCATATGGGCATCCAATTGCGATAAACTAGAAAACCTTTTATGGGCATGGAAGAAGATAATTTTTTTATTTAATAAAAACTTCTAAAACGCCAGGATGTGATAAGAGCCCAAGATCGACATCCTGCCCTTCGCTTTCTTCAATTATATTTTTAAAACCTTTAAATTTTAATAGTTTTTTATATAGAGATTGATTTAATTCTGCTTACCAGAATGTTTTTATCAGCCAACTCCTTTTTATTCATATTTGGAATGTTTTCTAATAATTTGTTCATCTGAAAAAAGAAAATAATATTTAATTAAAAGGTTGAGACATTCGATTTAAGCAAGTGTCTGTAGCCTAGGAGTTGATTCTGAGTGCAACAGGTCGCAACGTTATTGAAGAGTCAAGAACGGGGAGGACGAAATCAGGGAGAGTATCTGCTCGCAAAAAATAAAAAAAATTAAAAAATATAAATTATAATTTATTAAAAAAAGTATCAAATTTAAAATTTATTGAAAAATATTAATAAATATAAAAAGGTATAAATAGATGGCTGGTGTCTTCGATGGGGATTGGCGTTTCGGTCGCAAGTGGCCGACCTTCATCCGAACTGCAGTGAAGGCGGACGTTTCGGTCCTCTGCATTAAATGGTGACCGTCTCTCGGCCCGAAGACAAATAGGTGGTGGCGGCGGCTGCACATCGAGTGGTGTCGAGGACGGCTCCATAGCCATCGAATGTGTGTGAATGCTTGCCGTCAAATGATAGAAGATATTGGCGGCCTCACAGCCCGCCGTTGAGAGATGTTGGATGTGGGCGGCTGGATAATGAGCCATGGAGTGAAGATGATACTGGCTTTACAGCCCGCCAATGAATGATATTCTTCTTTGTCCACTACGACCGATCTGCTATCCTCTCAATTGTGGAAGGGGAAAAGTAAAGGATTATTTCTTTTATTAACATTTCTCAATAAATTCCCTTATTAGAATTTCTATTATTTAAATAAGAATTAGACTTAAAAAGCGATTAATAATCTATCTATATTTCAAGATTATTCCCGAACTGGATATAAAAAAAAATTTAAGAAAAATTAAAATTAGCGAAATAAATATTAAATTAATAAAAAAATCTGGTGTGACTGGCGCACAGCACACAACTTTCTCTTACCCTTCGGTAAGAGAAAGTTGTGCACCGTGCTGGTCACACCAGATTTTTTGTGTCGAGATATATTTAGTTTCCCATAGCACCTTAGTTTCAAACTTTCATTTTAAATGTTGACTGCTTGAAATAAACTATGGTTATTTTTCAAAATTTTAATCTCATATTTGGACATTTTATACACAATATAGAATCGTAAATAAATACAAAATTTCATAAGAATTGGAAAAAAAAATTTTAAATGCCTAAAAAGTTCTAAAGGGGACCGACACCCCTTTTGAATTGAAATTAACATACAAATCCCTATAGGAAATTAACATTGTTCCTATGCGAAGATAAGGTGGAAAGGGAATTTAAAAAGAGTAGAGAGAGACGATAATGTTTGCAAGTGAGAGAGAGACATATATGTTTTCTTTGAAACAATTAAAGACACAAATAAATTTAAAAAAATGGGAATTTAAATAATAATTGATTTTTAATCTAATAAAAAGAAAAAGATTTAAATTCCGTTACCATGGCAACCAGTTCTATCTTTCCTATGAAGAACAAGAGTAAAGTGGTCTTCAGAAGATTTCAACGGCAAAATGAGAATATACATTTTAAAGAGCATCTAAAAAATAGTTGATTTATGAATTTTAAAAAAAATCCTTGGAGGGAATTTTGAGAAAATCGAAAAAAACTGAAAAAGTACATCAGTAAAGTACTAGTACTTTTTGGCCGATTTTGTTCAAAAGCTTATTTTGAGATTCTTCAAAGGTACCTAAGTTAAATATAAAATTTCAATCCGGTAGCTCAATTCCTTCATGCTAAAAATCGTTACACACACACACAGACACACAGACCAATTTGCGGGACCCACTTTTTTGGACTCAGGGGACCTCAAAACATGTATATCCATCAAAATCTCGACATCGAATTTTTGACATGATCGCAATACTTTCTCTCCTATATATTTCATATATAGGGTACGAGAAAGTAAAAAACGATCTCTCCCTGGGATCGTTGCGAGGTGCTACGACTTTGTCTTATAAATTGAATGAATTCTCTACTTACTTGTTCTTTTAATATTTCTTTTTCTGCTTTTAATTTATTAATTTCATCAGTTTGCTATTGACAAAAAGAAAGAATAGAATAAATGATAAATTAGAAATAAATATGAATCAAAGTATTAAACAAAAAACACTTACGATTTGTTGACTCTGATTGAGAGATTCTTCTTTATTCAATAACGAATTCTCCATTTTTTTATTTAAATATCTTTCTATTAAAGGTTAATTTCTAGATAATGTCTTCTTTAGGTAATAAAGAAAATAATGTTGGTTGACAAAAAATAATAAAAGTTTTTATAAACGTTTGATTTTTGAATTATAAAAACGCAGAGAGAGCTGATAGAATGATTTGAGCAATGGAGTGGAATCCGGGAATCACTCAGAAGATAGGCACACAGAGAAAGAGAAAGAGAAAGGAGAGATGCCTGTGAACTCCCTGGTGCCCAGAGTTGGGTTTTATACACGATTTTAAAGTCTTATAGGTCATTTTGATAACCAGGGAATAAACGGGAAGGGACATCACGTAGTGAAAAAATGGAGTGTTTAAAAATCGGTTTAGAACGGCTGCTTACAGCGCCTCTTAACGGCAGCGTGAGTGAAACATGAAAGGCTTTTCTCCCGAATGAATAAAATACCCTGAATAAAACTATATCGTATCTATACGGTTTCTCACCCAAATGAATAAAATTGTAAGTGTATGTTTTTCTCCCGTATAAATAAAAAAAAAAGTTACAAGTTAATATATATATTTATTAAAATTAAAAAAAATATACAATAAATTTAATACTATTATTAAAATAAATATAACAAAAGCATATAAAATATTTCTTTTTTCCAGTCAACTTTCAATAAAAAGCATTAAGTTCCAAGTTAACATAACATATATATTTATTAAAATTAAAAATGATTAAAGTAAACATTATTGTTGTTCATAAAAAATTCGAAAAAAATATACAATATATTTATAATTATAGGATAATTATTATTAATTTTGGAATTGTTCAATTTTGAAATGAGTATGAATATTTGTTGATTTGTTAAAGAAATCAGGATTATTTACTGTATAATTTGTATCCATGAATCTCGAAGCTGTATGTTCAGTGGAAAACAAAACATTTTTATATTTTTTGTTCCTGGATCACTGGATATCTGGAGCTCGGCACACATCTTTTCCTCTCCGGTTACATGCTGTACGAACAAATATATATTTATATTTTTTGAAATGCCAAAACAAATAAATTGAGCTAAAAAACCTACCTGATTTTGTATATTTGAAGAAATTCAATCGTTGACAATTTTGATCAGGAAACACATTGACTTTGTTTCATATGCTTGAAATGACAGTTATTCACTGGTTTTTTGAAAATAACCTTAATGCATGGATGGACCAATGGGAACAAATGTGTCTCCTGCGCATGCGCCAGCGATCAACCCAGCCGACACTAGCACCACCATACGCCAGCGTGAGTTATATTCATTCTGAACATAGGAACTATATCTCAAAACGCACACCAAATCGCTCCATTGACTTGTCCCCCCCCTGTTGATAACTTACCTACCGCAACATGAAATTCGGAGTTGAAGGACAAACTTCAATGCATTTACATAGGGATTTATATGATAATGTTTGTTTTTGAGTTATTTAGGCTCTCCAAATACTCAAAGATGCCAAAATTTTGTAATATTATCAATTGTGCTCGTAAAGGATATCAAGAGAAGTACAGATTCTTTACAGAATTAAATTTTAAACATAAAATAAGTTGAATCAACTGTCAGTGTCAGAGGTTATGCTCAATAAACAACAAGAAATTTGACTGAAACGAAGTTCAAATACACTTAAACACTTTATCTCAGGTAAATAACAAATAAAAATATCTATTTAGTTTCATATAATGATTCAAAACATTATTTAGGATAATCAACAAAGGTGAAACATCTCACAAGTGACAAGTGGGTCTCTCCTGGAAGTGCTTGAATATGTGTTATAATTAAAATAAACGGATATAATCTAAGTAATAAACATATTTAAATAAAAAAGACAGCGGTATGAACAACAAAGGAAGGGTTTAAAGGTATGTTTACTTTTCTTATTCCAAATATGATTCAACCACCCATTCTACATTTACCTATATATATTTCCATTCATACATTGCAATTATTCATTATTTTCGAAATAATTTATATTTCTACTGTAAAATTTTAATTACTTAATTACTTGTTTTTTTTTTTTTTTAGTTACTCAGATAGATTCTCATATATACCTGAAGAAAGGCAAAATAAACTCCTGGGATTAAAAAACAAACAAAATAAATTAATATTTATATTAATCTTTCTATATTAAATTAATATAGGCTTATAAAAATAATAATTATATGTTTTAACACATTATTTCATAGATCTTTATAAGGTAAATGTACATATAATAAATAAATACAAACATTATATCAGGTATTTCCTGTTGTAATTTTATAAAAACCCATCCTTCCTTGTCTTTATTTATTTTTTAATAGCTATTAGCAGACAGATTTTCCAAAAGATATTAAATAAGGACAAAAATAGATAAATTAGAAATTTTTACCATAACCTAACAAAATTGTTCTACCGTTAAATCACATGAAATTAAACTTGTTTATGGATAAATAAGCACGTATATAAATCTAATGATCCTATTTTATATTAATATTTGATCAAATAGCTGAAAAAATTAAAATTTATAAGCTAATTAGCCTGATTTAAAAGCGCTTCAATGTAAATCCTATGGGCGGAATAGCAAAGTTTGTCCTTCAACTCCGAATTTCATGTTGGGGTAGGTAAGTTATCAAAATGACCTATACAAAAATCGCGGATAAAACTTGTATAAAACGTATAAAATGTATAAAACTTGGATGCGCATGCGCAAACCCGAAGAGGAAGGAAATTCAAATAAAATTTCATTTTTCAATTATCAATATTTTGATTATATTATCCACTAAATAAAAAGCAAACAACATCGTCAATGCTTTAAAACATTATAAAATATGAAAAGCTTTTAAGCTGTTTTTTCAGGGGGGAGAGTTGGTTTTTTACAGTTTTAAACTTTTTATACATCGGCCTAGTTTTATCCGCGATAGTTTTATACATGTATGGAGCTTTCGGCGCTAGATTTAATTTTATTTATAATATTTATTAGGGTGAGCCAAAAAAAATTTTTAATTTTTTTTTCCTTAGTTACTATGAAAATCTCATTCGAAATGATGAAAAAAAAAATTCTGGTAAGACCTGAGCTCTTAATAACATATTTTTTGTAAAACTTATCGGGTGTAAAAATCCAAACAAAAATAAAAGGAAATTCCCTGTGTTATTTAAATGGGAAATCGAAAATATCAATGAGCCACCTCTTATTGCAAAAATTTTGAAATTTTCAATTTTTTAAAGTGAAACTTTATTTTTATCGACACAAATTTTTTCGCTCTTCTATCAACAGGGCCGGAACTAGGAGATTTTTTAGGGGGGCAAAATTTAATTTCCCGCCCCCTCCTTAAAATTTTCTATGCAAAATTCATATCATTTTACCTTTTTTTTAGTAAATCTTTCTTTAATTGCCGCCCCTTTATATCTGCCGCCCGGGGCACATGCACCCACTGCCCCCCCCCCTAGATCCGGCCCTATCTATCAGCATGTCGCGACGTCACATGCCGAGACGTCACAAGTCGTGACGTTACCAACGACTCGACCCGGTTTCTTTTATTTATGCAGAAATATTTTTGAGTTCGCCCCCCCCCCCTAACAAAAATGAATAAAAATTAATATGATTCAAAAGGGCGGCTCATCAAACGGGGCCTAGCGCGGCGGCAAGCCTAAATCCGCCAATACAGGCAGTCTGGTGATTTTATTTAACCCATAGCCCCCGATGCCTTGAATCTCCTCACTACTCTTTATGATTCAATTTTTTTATGCTTTAATTTATTATTTTTTTTAATTTTTTTATCTTAAATGGATGGATTCTTTTTTTGTTTTTGTCTTTTCCTTTTTAAATATTTTCTACTATATCAAAAATAATAAAGACAGATCTTTTCTATAAAGATCGCTCACTTCACTTTTACTCTTACTTTCTGGAGAGCAAGGAATTAAGTACAAATAAATAATAATATAGAATTATAAAAATATTTATTATTTTAATAGAAAGTTACATATATTTATTTTTTTTAATTAAAGTGATTTTGTTAATTGACTTTGGTATCTGCATCAGAGTTGGTGGAAGGGCGTCCTCCCTTTCATTCCTGTGAAGGGTCTGTGAATATTGGAATTGCTTGGTCTTCGTTAGTACAAATAATCGGAGAGAGAGGTATGCAAAATGCTCTTTCATGTTGTTGTTGAGAAAACTCTTTAAATCAAATGATACTTTGTACTGAAGGTGACTGACGAAGTTTTACAGATGAGATGAGGTCTCTGTCAAAAGATGGATATTTTATTCTTCCAGTAAGTTAATTGTTTGTCAATTGTGAGTTGTGAGCCAAGCTTTGTTCAAGCTGAATGTTGTTCTTAGCAATTTGTGAATTTTAATATAAATTTTGTGAAGAATGAAAGAAAGAACAAGTTGGGAGTATTTGCTTTAGAGTAAAGAATTCAAATATTGTACAAGAGCAGAGTGCTTGAAATCACAGGCTAAATAGAGAGCAGATTTATTCGATTTATCCGATGCTTTGTGATCAGCACCACAAGAAATGAGTCACACGGGCAATTTCCAGATGGCCATTTCGAGCAGCCTTATGAAGAGGAGTGTAGCCCCTGTTATCCTTACAATTGACATCAGCTCCATTGGCCAATAACAACTCAACAATTTCCAAATGGCCTTTGATAACAGCCTCATGAAGAGGAGTGTTGTTGTTCCAATTCCCATCCTTACAATTGACATCAGCTCCATTGGCCAATAACAACTCAACAATTTCCAAATGGCCTTTGATAACAGCCTCATGAAGAGGAGTGTTGTTGTTCCAATTCCCATCCTTACAATTGACATCAGCTCCATTGGCCAATAAGAACTCAACAATTTGCAAATGGGGATATTGGGATGCCTTCAACAAGGCCTCACTGGCGTTTAATTTAGGGGAAAAAAGAATATAAAATTCAACAATATTCAATCGGTCATTCTCGATCGCTAAATCGAGGGGCGTTTTATCACTCGCATCCTTTAGATCGATATTCGCTCCTGCATTATCTATTAAGAATTCCACGACATCTCGATGTCCATTCAGAGCAGCTGCATGAAGCGGCGTCGAGGAATCCTTGGAGCAATTTATATCAACGTTCGCCCCTTTTTCAGCTAGAAATTTAACAACTTCTAATTCTCCTTTCAGAGCAGCTACATAAAGAGGAGTTTTCAAATCCTGGGAACATTTCCTGTCAACTGAAGCGCCATTGTCAATATCCATTCTCTGAGGCTAAATGCAGAGGCGATTTATAATTAAACTGTTCGGATTCCTTGTTTATCAATTTCGGTTCTTCTTTTAATATCTTTTCAAATTCTTCGAGGGAGCCATTTGATGCAGCTTCCCAAATGTTGCAGTTGGTTACAAGGATATGGGTTGTTAAATTCTCTTCTTTTATTTCGGTTTTTGGAGTCAACAAGTAACAAGTATTTAGGCCTAAAATATGTTTATGAATTAAGATTTTGCTAAAATGCTTTTCAAATTCTCTTTAAACATTGTTTAAGGTTTTATGAATTAGGCGGTAAAAATATATATAATCCTCACCAAGTTATATTGGTTACACAATTATACGTTGCTTAATCATGCCTCAAATTTTATTATTGTCGTACCATGAACAGAGAGTGAATGTCATTTCCTAGGGATATTAATAAATATTTTTCATACATTGAATACAATTTTCTAATCAAATGTATGTGAATAGTTTAAATTTAAAATTTTAATGTTTAGCAAAAATAAAGATAAAAAAATTGAGTAATAACCCAAATATCTATTTGTTTAAAATTATTTTTTAATTATAAACAAATAATCGAGTGTTTTATTTAATTAATTAATTAATTTTTTTTATAGCAAAGGTTTTTGTTTTTTAATTTAAGGTCTTGGAGGCCATATTTATTCAAAATGAAGAAAGCAAGTTAAAAACATAACCAAATACAAACTATACAAAATTTTATTAACAATACCAGAGTAATTATTAAGAATAACTTTTTGTCCCTTCAAATATTGATGTTTAAAATTTGGAGGGAACTGAGTAGGTTGATAGGATACTCGCGATTTAAGTAGCGGCCGTGTGAATATGACAGGCAACTACAGTCTCGAAGCTACCAGTCTCGAGTCTACTAGTCGACAAGTATCCGAGATTTGAGTATCCCCGTGTGAATAGAGCCTAAGAGGAAGTGCCCTAAATCCGCCCACTTGTTATTATCAATCAACGTTTTAAGCCCATGTGTCCCCGTGGGCATCCAATTGCGATAAACGAACGAACCTTTTATCGGCATGGAAGAAGATAAACGGGTTAATCTTTAGAATAAAGTGCCAGCCCTCGCACTGACTGACTAGTTCACTCTTTAGACATTAGCTCAACATTCATGATTCTTTCGTTCTTCAATATATATTTTTACTTACTTTTTTGGGTTTTTTCTTTCTCCATTGTAATTTAGATGACAAAAACCTTGCGCATGACCTATTCTGATTGAGATAAGTAAAGAAATTAATTAAATAGATTTGAAAATATAAAAAATAATTTTATCGAAAATTGTTTATTATTTTTTTTTTTAATAATAAATGATAAAGGAGCTAACTTCAGCTGATAATTGAAAAAAAAAAACAAAGAATAATTTTTTTTTAATCCGCCCCTGCTCAACATTCATTATTCTTTCGTTCTTTTCATTTAGGCGCGCTATTTGTTTTGTCACTAAGACCGAGAATTCCCTAGTTTTTTAAAATTTTTTTTAATCGAAGGAAACCGAACTGCAACCGAAGGACCGAAACAATTAGGTCGGGACCCCTGAAGTTGTTTTGTCACTAGTGTCGACTTCGGTTCGGTTTCGGATCGGTTCGGCTCGTCTCAGTTCGGTTCGAAACCATCCAGTTAGAAGCTATTCGGTAGCCCTTAAAAATAAATTTTCGGACCCTTCGGGCCCGAAAATTTTTTTTAAAAGCTACCGAATCGCTTCTAACTGGATGGTTTTGAACCGAACTGAGCCGAGCCGAACCAAACCGAACCGAACCGAAGCCGAGAATTCCCTAGTTGTTTTGAATTTTTTCTAAAAATAAAATAACCGAACTTAAAACCGAAGGTCTCGAGCCGCCTCCGGCGGCTCTCGGACAAGGGATCCCTGCAAGTTCTTTAAAATATTCTGGATGAATATTTTTTAATCTAAAACAGAACCGACCTTAATTAACCGAAGGTCTCGAGCCGCCTCCGGCGGCTCTCGGACAAGGGATCCCTGCAACTTCTTTAAAATATTCTGGATGGATATTTTTTATTTAAAACAGAACCTAGTATTTACCAAAAGACACGGGCCTCCATCGGTGGCCCGCGGACCCAAAGATGTTCTTAATAAGAGTAGCAAACTCGAGCCTTTCTACTAAAAAAAAAGTCAGTGAATACTTTAACTTTTAATACAACATGAAGTTAGCTCCTTTATCGTTCAATATTTTTAAAAACAAACTATTTTCGATAAAATTATTTTTTATATTTTCAACTCTATTTAATTAATTTCTTTACTTATCTCAATCAGAATAGGTCAGGCGCAAGGTTTTTGTCATCTAAATTACAATGGAGAAAGAAAAAAGTAAAGCCGAGAATTCCCTAGTTGTTTTGAATTTTTTTTCTAAAAATAAAAGAACCGAAGGTCGAGACCCCTGCAAGTTGTTAAAAAAAAAAACGATTCTTACCTTATTCTGACCTCTCCTCATCATCCTTCTCGCAATCAAACCAAGATCCATACAAGATTTCAATACTTGCAATTTTCCATCCATTCCAGATTCATGCTTTCGATACAAATCGGTCAAAAAAAGGAGATCAATTCTCTCACTCATTGTGGAACTTAGATAAATGATAATAAAAGCAAATGCTAGACAAAAATGGGAATTCCAGACAGCAAAAATGGCAAAATGGCCAAAAAAAATTTAATAAAAAAAGCACAACACAAAATAATAACTCGCCCAGGAGATGAATGTAAAAATATATCTTAGAGGCCGGGGAGATGAATATTTATATTTTATTTATATATATATAGTGAGATTTATATTAAATGGCTTCTTATAAAAATGAAATAGTGAGAACGAATCATAAAAAGAAGAACGAAAGAATCACGAATGAATCACCTCAGCGCCCTCTAGGTGGCCTGGCACTTTATTCTAAAGATTAGCCGATAAATTTTTTATTTAATAAAAAAAGTTCTCAAACGCCAGGATGAGATCAGAGCCGAATTATTAAATGCCTTCTATTATATTTTTGAAACCTTTAAATATTAATAGAACTGTATACAGAGATTGATTTAATTCTGCTTACCAGAATGTTTTTATCAGCCAGCTCCTTTTTATCCATGTTTGAAATGTTTTCTAATAATTTGTTCATCTGAAAAATGAAAATAATATTTAATTAAAAGGTTGAGACATTAAATTTAAGCAAGTGTCTGTAGCCTAGGAGTTAATTCTGAGTGCAACAGGTGCTACGACTTTGTCTTATAAATTGAATGAATTCTCTACTTACTTGTCCTTTTAATATTTCAATTTCTGCTTTTAATTTATTAATTTCATCTTTAAATTCAGTTTGCTATTAAGAAAAGAATAAAACAAATGACAAATTAGAATTGAATAATATCCTGCCTGCCTTTGTCTTATAAATTTAATGAATATTCCTACTTGTCCTTTTAATATTTCATTTTCTGCTTTTAATTTATTAATTTCATCAGTTTGCTATTGACAAAAAGAAAGAATAGAATAAATGATAAATTAGAAATAAATAAGAATCTAAGTATTAAACATAAAACACTTACGATTTGTTGACTCTGATTGAGAGATTCTTCTTTATTCAATAACGAATTCTCCATTTTTTTATTTAAATATCTTTCTATTAAAGGTTAATTTCTAGATAATCTCTTCTTTAGGTAATAAAGAAAATAATGTTGGTTGACAAAAAATAATAAAACTTTTTATAAATGTTTGATCTTTGAATTAGAAATACGCTGAAGAGAGCTGATAGAGAATGAGAGCATGGAGCAGTGTATGGAAACTCCTATGGGAGGAATTGCAATCCATTGTTCTAGTTGACATTACTTCGCCGATTGTGGCGCTAGTATCGGCGCTGTCAAATTTTAACATGAAATTCCTCCCAGAGTTGCTGAAATCATCTCTCTGGCTCTGACAACATGTTTGAGTCCATATATAATTTCAAGTCTGTTTGATTCCTGCTGCATATGATCGACATATGATAGAAATTCCAGTTAACAAGTGTTTCTTAATTAGTGCCACTTTCAACTATTCCATATCATCAGTATCATATTTTCTCGGGTTGAGTCGCGTGTGATGTTGAGATTTACTCGACGTTTCGTCTCTCCTTTTGGAGACATTTTCAAGAATATGGGATTTTATATAAATATATACAGCGATGGAAATACTTTTACGTTTATAAGGAAGAATTTTAATATGTCTAAGAAGTAATCTGTGTACTCTATTCGACAACAAGCATGTCGGAGCATTTCAAGAGATAGTTTGAGTACTTATTTACTCTATTGTGTTTTTATCAATGTGAAGTGAATTGTGTTTTATGTTTTGGTTGATTCTAAAAGTGTGATGATTTATATTGTATCTTTGTGTAAATGAAATGTTATTGTGTTTTTATTTATGTTTGAATGTAGTGATTATGTAAGTGACTGTGAAACCATCAGGAATATTTATTTGCCATTTGTAATACTTAATATTTATATATATATTTTTGTAATTTTTTTTTTTTTTTTTTTGTTTAAAAAACATATAATAAATAATACTTTTTATTTAATTTTTTGTCTATATTTTGATCCTTTTGTAAAACAAAAAATAATTTGAATCCTTTAATCATTTAATTTTTGATCTGTTGTTTTTTGATAGAAATCTATCCATTTTTACTTTCTCTTATTTTTATTTAAAATGATAAACGTTAGGATTCACGGCCAAAGATAAATATATTATCCCGTTTTATTCCAAAAAATTCAAATTCAAATTCAAAAATAGTAAAAAATCAAAATAAGATTTTTTTTTTATATTGGGCTAATAAATCAGAAAAAGCATTAAAATAGGCCAATTATATATTAGAGATTGAAGTTCAATTTAGGTATTATATACAGATTAAATATATGCTGAGCCTTCAGATGGAGATGAAGAAATCAAGAGGAATTTTTTTTATATGAAGAAAATTTTTTAATCATTTTAGTAATTTGAGATTTGCTTTTTAGGCTAAATAAAAATTCAAAAATTATAATAATACCCAAGGGATGAGGAAGGGTAAGGGTCCGAGGGGAGGGGGGGCTAGGAGGGAGAATGTTTCACTTCATACGCCGATAGAGGCGCTGTTGTCGTATTTTTATTGCAAACTTTAACACGGGAGTTACTGATCTATATTATCTATGGCAATGGAGTGGAATCCGGGAATCACTCTGAAGATAGACACACAGAGAAAGAGATAGGAGAGATGCCTGTGCCCTGGCTGTAGATGTTACTTTTTTTTCTAAACCAATAGATAGCGTTAGTGGAGCTTTCGGCGCTAGATTTAATTTTATTTATAATATTTATACTTTCCTTCTTGGTCGGGCTTAGTCTCTATCCAGAAGCACTTTATAATTGTTTCTATAATTAAATGCTTTTTAATTGGCTGCCTGATTTCCTTCATCGTTTAGAAAATTTATTGATGAGACTTGGCAAATTTTACACCTCTAGTATTTACACGATTTTTTACACGTAAAAAATTGCCATGTAAAAAACAACTATAAAAAAACAACTCTTTAGGCCCGTGATGGAGGGCTTAGGCCGGCGAAATCTTAGGGGCGAGAAAATTTTAGACTCAAATTTAAAGAAAGATTAAAATTTTAAAATCAATTTGGCTTAGTTACAGTGACGGCGCCGGGGAAGGGAGGGGGCGGCATATTACACTAAAATTGAAGATTTCTAGTACTTTACCTAATAAGTTATTTCAAAAGCAAATCCATCACTACAGGCAGTTTGGTGATTTTATTTAAGCCATTTGGATACCAAATGGCCTAAGTAGAATACCACGACCCCCAATAGCCCCCGATGCCTTGAATCTCCTCACTACTCTTGATGATTCAATTTTTTTTATACTTTAATTTATTATTTTTTTTATTTTTTTTATCTTAAATGGATCTATTCTTTTTTTGTTTTTGTCTTTTTCCTTTTTAAATATTTTCTACTATATCAAAAATAATAAAGACTTGCTTTTCTATAAAGATCGCTCACTTCACTTTTACTCTTTCTGAAGGGCAAGGAAAAGTACAAATAAATAATAATATAGAATTATAAAAATATTTATTATTTTAATAGAACGATACATGTATTTATTTTTTTAATTAAACTGTTTTTGTTAATTGACTTTGGTATCTGCAACGGAGTTGGTGGAAGGGCGTCCTCCCTTTCATTCCTGTGAAGGGTCTGTGAATATTGGAATCGCTTGGTCTTCGTTAGTACAAATAATCGGAGAGAGACGTATGCAAAATGCTCTTTCATGTTGTTGTTGACAAAACTCTTTAAATCAAATGATATTTTGTACTGAAGGTGACTAGGCGAAGTTTTACAGATGAGATGAGGTCTCTGTCAAAGGATGGTTATTTTATTCTTCCTGTAAGTTATTTGTTTGTCAATTGTGAGTTGTGAGCCACGCTTTGTTCAAGCTGAATGTTGTTCTTAGAAACAGTAAAAGATTTGTGAATTTTAATATTAATTTTGTGAAGAATGAAAGGAAGAACAAATTGGGAGTATTTGCTTTAGAGTAAAGAATTCAAATATTGTTCAAGAGCAGAGTGCTTGTTCTCACGGGCTAAATAGAGAGGAGTTTTATCCGATCTATCCGTTGCTTTGTGATTAGCACCACAAGAAATGAGAACACGGGCAATTTCCAAATGGCCATTGAGAGCAGCCCTATGAAGAGGAGTGAAGTTGTACTTATCCTTATAATTGACATCAGCTCCATTGGCTAATAAGAACTCAACAATTTCCAAATAGGGATAGTCGCATGCCTTCAACAAGGCCTCACTGGTACTTTAGAGGCAAAAAGAATACAAAATTCAACAATATTCAATCGATCATTCTCGATCGCTAAATCGAGGGGCGTTTTACCACTCGCATCCTTTAGATCGATATTCGCTCCTGCATTATCTATTAAGAATTCCACGACATCTCGATGTCCATTCATTGCAGCTGCATGAAGCGGCGTCGAGGAATCCTTGGAGCAATTTATATCAACGTTCGCCCCTTTTTCAGCTAGAAATTCAACAACTTCTAATTCTCCATTCAGAGCAGCTACATAAAGAGGAGTTTTCAAATCCTGGGAACATTTCCTGTCAACTAACGCGCCATTTTCAATGAGGAATTCAACAATCGATAGATGTCCATTCTCTGAGGCTAAATGCAGAGGCGATTTATAATTAAACTGTTCGGATTCCTTGTTTATCAATTTCGGTTCTTCTTTTAATATCTTTTCAATTTCTTCGAGGGAGCCATTTGATGCAGCTTCCCAAATGTTGCAGTTGGTTACAACGATATGGGTTGTTAAATTCTCTTCTTTATCCGTTTTCGGATTCTCTTGGGAAAGCCGAGATTTCTTTCGAGGAGAAGGAGTCTAAAAAAGAAAATGAACATTTTTAGAGATTAGTTTTTGTTAAAGTTGAAAGCCTCATTTTTAAATAGTCGATAACTAAGGGCTTACAACAATGAAGCCGAAGGAACTTTGCAGCCAGGAGATTAAATAAAAAAATATTTTATTTAATTTTTATTCGCCGAAGTTTCATTGAATCTAAAGGCTCAAACAGACAGAACGCGAAATTCGCGTCGCTCAGGCTACGCGCGCATTTCGCGGCGAAAGGCGTTTTTGCTAAGCCACACAGGAAGCCTAATCTGGGCGTACGATCCGGTATTGTGTATATGTTTCAACAACCTTTATTTAATGAATTTATAAATATTTTATAAATAAAGTATTATATTACGAAAGAAATAGAATATCATTGCAAAATTAGATTTTATTTAAATCTTATTTTATTAATGATAACTTTGATTAAATATTTTTCGAGGCTTGTAAATTAGAATAAGACTAGCGCGCCGCCCGCGGGCCGCGTCTAGGGGGGCTACGCCCCCTGGACCCCCTCCAGCTGGCCGGCCCGCCTGGGCGGACCCTCGCCTTCTTAATTATGAAAACTGCGAGGCGCAGACATGGGGGCTACGCCCCCCTGGACCCCTCCTCCAGCTGGCTCGGCCCGCCTGCGGCGGACCCTCCCTTTTTAATTATGAAAAGAAAATTTATTCCACACTTTTTTCTCATTCACACTCACACTCACACACACATTCCACTGTCTTTTCGGCAGCTCAGGCCATATAAGACATTTACGATAACCGTTATTTATGAATTTATATATATAGGGTCAGGCATTTTTTATTTAAGCCAAAGAAAATTATTTTTTTTTTTTTTTTAAACATTCACACTTTTTTTCTCATTCACACTCCACACACACACACACATTCACACAGTCTTTTCGGCAACTCAGGCCATTTAAGACTTTAGACGATAACCGTTATTGATAAATATACATATAGGGGTCCAGGCATTTTTTATTTAAGTCATTTGGTATCCAATTGGCTTAAATAAAATCATCAGACTGCCTGGGGTCCGAACCCGCGACGTTTGGTATACAGGTTAGCACCTAACCTCTACGCCATGCCCCGAGGGCAAGAAAATTATTATTACTACGTCTTCCAATCCAGTGTGCTTGAGGATTTGTTTACATTCATGGAATACACAAATGAAAAGAATACAAAAATATTCCTCTGTAAATTTCCTATGGGAGAAATCGTAACTTTAGGAATTAATAACCAAAAAGTTATAGGAATTTTGGGACCCGAGTATTTTCCCGGGACTCTCTATCGTCCTCTATAAGACTGCAAAATTTCGTTCAAAATTCCAATGGGAAGTTGGTCAAACAGAGCGTGACAGACGGACGGACAGACAGAGACAAGACAGACGAACACTCCGTAATTATTATATAAAATAATACTATTCAATTACCTCGATTCGGACTTTTTACTAATCATAGATTGGCTGCCAACAAAAAGCATATTTATTACACAATTATTAAATATAGATAGACTATAATATAACTAATATTATTTACTTTTATTTAGTTAGAGGCGAAAAAACAAGTGTTTTTAACTCTATAAGTTTTTTTATTTCATTACTCATCTTGATGATAGTTCGCCTGTTCGCGCGAAAGGAGTTGTAAATTTGTACAACTCGAAAAAGCTGTCGCGCGAAAGAGAGCGTTTACGCCGCGTAAGTTCGCCTCCTGTGTGAAGGGGATGATACACTCTTGCCTTATACAACATTTCGCGCCCTTTCGCGGCGTTGAAAAAACGCCAAGCGACGCGAATTTCGCATTCTGTCTGTTTGAGCCTTAAGACTCCAAGCAAGTAAATGATAATTTTTTATACGTATCAAATTGAAAAGAAATTGTATATGATCTAGTAAACATTAAAATATCGTGTATTGCTGACAATATGTGCCCTGATGAAGGTCGTGATAGACTACCGAAACGTCGGCAAAAATAAAAATAAAAAAAAAAAAAAAAGATTTTTTTATTTAATCTCCTGCTGCAAAGTTCCTTCGGCTTCCTGATTAAATCTTATTAAATTGATTACTGTCGAACGTTTGGACTGTTTTCAAGTACTGTACACTTGTTCAGTATAGAGTCAGTTCTCTTGAGTCGGGGCAAGTGAACAGTACTGGAAAACGACTTCAAAATAAGCAGCCGAAACGTTGTGCATAGGGTTTGGAATAAACCGGCAAATTTTGAAAACCGGTTTTTCGGTTCTTTATAAAGCTGAAAAGATGTTTTTTTTTTTTTTTTTCAATATCTGAAGCTATTTAGAACGCACTACGATTTTTGGCACTTAAATTAATTGGAAATTTAGAAATATTTTATGGATTGATACGGAAATTGACCCAGCGTATAAATATTAATAAAATTCCTGTCTCAAGGGCAACCTTAAATTACAAAAAAAATCTTCCTTAAATAAATCAAGGAAAAAATTTTTTTTATTAGCATCGCCCGCCTGCGGCAGACCCCTTGTTTTTTTTTTTCTTAATTGGATTATGTTACGCGTAAAGGAACCAAGCGTCATTAAATACATTTCTATGAGAGAAATCGTAACTTTATGAATGAATAGCTCAAAAAGTTATAAGAATTCGGGACTCTAAACGTCCTCTATAAGAATGCAAAATTTCGTTTCAACATTCCAACGGGAAGTTGGTCAAACAGAGCGTGACAGACGGACAGACACTCCTAATACATATAAATTATTTAGGTATAGGAAAAAAGGGAAATAAAAAATATAAATAATTTATAATTTTTTTTTTTAATTGGTTTAACCTTCGTACGGTCTTCGTTTTAACCCTACACAAGAAGTCTTTGGGGTCATATTGACCCCAAGCTTTATTCTCGTTATATTAGATTGAAGCTCAGAAATCTTTTTCATAATATTATATTATATGGATTATTTGAATAATAAACGTTGGGAAAACCAGCCAGCAATAAATCTCTATATAATAAGATAATAGAAGGGCTTTAAATACTAATGGGGTCATATAGACCCCAAGAACGGATGTGTAACAATTTCTATAGTGCCCTAAATAAACTATTTTAAAAATTCTAATTGTGAAATTCATATTTAGAACGACAAAAAAATAAAAGTCAAAAAAGGAGAAATTTCCAAATATAATAGTTGAAAAGATACAAAGGCTTGAAGTGCTCTTGGGGTCATATAGACCCCAAAGACCGTATGAAGGTTAAAAACATCCATTAAAAAAATTATATTTATTCACAATATTTCGAAAATTTGAAATAAGACCCCGGATATAGGGTCTATATAAAAAACGCACTCGGGCCTCTTATTTCTAACCCCACATTTACAGAGGGAGTGGGGGAGAGTCTAGATTCTATTGCAAAACCTCAACTTTTTTGTTAATTGGCGGAAAAGGTTTTTACAAAAACATCTAATCTGAAGACGCAACTATAACATGATTTCTAAAAGAGGCGAGAGAGAAAATATTCTACATTCCCTCCACGAAACAGAAGTGAAAAAAAGGACACTCGAATAGAAGCATTTAAATTAACATTGATATTGCAGAGCCGAAAACGTTGAGATTATGTGGGCCTAAACTCTTTCTCTGACTATCCTTTTCGATTTTTGACCCCCCCCCCTTCACACCTTTAGCTGCCAATACATTCCAGGTCAAGGGCGGATCCAGAGGTGTTTCTCGGGGGGGGGGGGGGGGGCTGTTTTCAAAAAGTTTTCTTCGAAAAACTTTGTTTTTCGCTGAACCAAAGTTTTGATTTTGCGGAACCAAAAATTTTTTCATGTCCCGTTCGCGGAAAATTTTACTCTTTTGCGGAACCTGGTATTTTCGTTAGAATATAAATACAAATCAAAAATTTTTAAGTATTTATTTTTTAAATTTTACGTTTAAAATATATTTTTTTGCGAAAAAAAGGTGTTTTTTTCAAACCTCGGGGGGGGGGGGTAATTACCCCATTTATCCGCCCTTGTTCCAGCTTCTCATAAATAATTTTAATTTAAAACGAATTTTTAGCTTAGTTCAATACTTTATTTATTGGCTGTTTAACAAGTATGCACAAATAGACCTGTTTTAGCACAAAATAATAATTTTAATATTTGATGTAATGCTAGCGACTGTGTCAAATAAATGAGAGGAGAATGCGGCCTGGAATCAGTAGCGAAGGGGGCTTCAACCCCCCCCCCCCCCCCTCTAAAGGACTCAATCAAAGAATAGATATTCAAGTTATAAGAACAAAACAAAAAATTTAATAAATTCATTTCTATCAAAAAAAATAATTTAATAAAATTTATAATTTTAAATTGTATGTTATTTAATCTTGAATAGAAGACTTGGCGGTTTTTATCTTTTGTTTTCTTTTTATGGAAAGTTAATATTAGTTATTACAATTTATAATTGCAATTAACTAGCAAATAAAAATTTAATAATTTTTTTTTTCCTATATTGAAAATATTTATTTATTTTTTCTTTTTTTCTCTTTTTTTTAAATAAATAATAATGTATTCATTTTATTTCTATTATATTTAAGAAAATATTAATAAATAGAGAAAAATTACTAAAATTTGCTTTTTTTTTTCTCTAGATATAATTTATTTATTTTGCATATATCGGCAAGACAAAGTAAAAAAATATTGATATGTTTTTTTGTTTGCTTTTCATGTTTTTATATAAATGCACACTTGAATATCTAATCTTGGATTGGGTCCTATTGGGGGAACCGCGGGCGGGTGAAGCAAATAGCTGCTGAGCTAAATAAAAATCGAGGCTTGGGTGGAATCTAATACAGCATTAGGTTTGTTCGATTCAAGCCCAACGAGGATGTACACAAGCACCCCATGCCCACACCCCCCAGATCCACCTTCCCACGCCCTTGCTGTGTGCAAACTAAGGAAGCCCTCGGGTGCCCAGGGCTGCTTCTTAATTCTTTCTCTACAACTATTTTTATATTTAGCTCATTTTTGGTAAATTAAAAAAAAAAAATTTCATTTGTTGTTTGATTACTATTAGAAAAAATTTCAATAAATTAAAAAAAAAAATTGATTTAAACTTTCGACCGTTGGTTCTCGTTGAAACATTTTGTAAATTAAAATTAAATATACAAATTAAACACTAGGTTATTTGTTTCAAAGGATTTAATAATTAAAAAATTAACACTTGATACGTATTACGTATACATATATCAGAAGATTCTGATGATGACAAGGAATTGTCGAAATACGTATCAAGTGTTAATTTTTTAATTAATAAAACCTTTGAAACAAATAACCTAGTGTTTAATTTGTATATTTAATTTTAATTATATTTTGTAATCACGATTAGTGCCAAAAAATCTCTTTTTATACCAAACCGGGAAGCGTGCAAGAGCTTACCAGGCTCCGCCCACTTGCTTGAAAGAAACAATAGGGAACTTGTCCATGGATGCCCAATTTTGAATCAAACACTCAAGAAATTACCCAGGGCTAGATTCAAACTAAGAGGAAGTGCCCTAACTCCGCTCGTTTTACGCCCATGTGTTCCCGTGGGCATCCAATTGCGATAAACGAACGAACCTTTTATCGGCATGGAAGAAGATAAATTTTTTATTTAATAAAAAAACTTCTAAAACGCCAGGATGAGATCAGAGCCGAATTATTAAATGCCTTCTATTATATTTTTGAAACCTTTAAATATTAATAGAACTGTATACAGAGATTGATTTAATTCTGCTTACCAGAATGTTTTTATCAGCCAGCTCCTTTTTATCCATGTTTGAAATGTTTTCTAATAATTTGTTCATCTGAAAAAAGAAAATAATATTTAATTAAAAGGTTGAGACATTCGATTTAAGCAAGTGTCTGTAGCCTAGCAGTTGATTCTGAGTGCAACAGGTGCTACGACTTTGTCTTATAAATTGAATGAATTCTCTACTTACTTGTTCTTTTGACATTTCTAATTCTGCTTTTAATTTATTATTTTCATCTTGCAATTCAGTTTGCTATTAACAAAAGAAGAGAACAAATGACAAATTAGAATTGAATAATATCCTGCCTCGCCTTTGTCTTATAAATTGAATGAATTCTCTACTTACTTGTTCTTTTAATATTTCATTTTCTGCTTTTAGTTTATTATTTTCTTCTTGCAAGTGTCAGTTTGCTATTGACAAAAAGAAAGAATAGAATAAATGACAAATTAGAAATAAATAAGAATCAAAGTATTAAACAAAAAACACTTACGATTTGTTGACTCTGATTGAGAGATTCTTCTTTATTCAATAACGAATCCTCCATTTTTTTATTTAAATATATTTCTATTAAAGGTTAATTTCTAGATAATGTCTTCTTTAGGTAATAAAGAAAATAATGTTGGTTGACAAAAAATAATCAAAGTTTTTATAAACGTTTGATCATTGAATTATAAAAACGCAAAGAGAGCTGATAGAGAATGAGAGCAATGGAGTGGAATCCGGGAATCACTCAGAAGATAGACACACAGAGAAAGAGATAGGAGATGCCTGTGCCCTGGCTGTAGATGTTACTTTTTTTCTAAACCAATAGATAGCGTTAGTGGAGCTTTCGGCGCTAGATTTAATTTTATTTATAATATTTATACTTTCCTTCTTAGTCGGGCTCTCTATCCAAATGTTTTTTAACGTGACGTCTTTTGCTTGACTTCAAACTATTTTTACTTTCTCTTACCTATATTGAAATATATAGAGAGAAAGTTGTTTGTTTTTTTTATTCATACTTTGTTCTCATTAACAAACATGTTCATACATTTTAATTGTTACAATATATGAGAGGTGTGGCCAAACTTTTAACCATTAAGAGCGACTTTTGTTGAAAAAATTGACGTTTTGTGAACAAAATAATTGACTTTAATTACTCGGGATTTTTTTATTTATTCTATAGGTCATTTTGATAACTTACCTACCCCAACATGAAATTCGGAGTTGAAGGACAAACTTTGCTATTCCGCCCATAGGATTTACATTGAAGCGCTTTTAAATCAGGCTAATTAGCTTATAAATTTTAATTTTTTCAGCTATTTGATCAAATATTAATATAAAATAGGATCATTAGATTTATATAGGTGCTTATTTATCCATAAACAAGTTTAATTTCATGTGATTTAACGGTAAAACAATTTTGTTAGGTTATGGTAAAAATTTCTAATTTATCTATTTTTGTCCTTATTTAATATCTTTTGGAAAATCTGTCTGCTAATAGCTATTAAAAAATAAATAAAGACAAGGAAGGATGGGTTTTTATAAAATTACAACAGGAAATACCTGATATAATGTTTGTATTTATTTATTATATGTACATTTACCTTATAAAGATCTATGAAATAATGTGTTAAAACATATAATTATTATTTTTATAGGCCTATATTAATTTAATATAGAAAGATTAATATAAATATTAATTTATTTTATTTGTTTTTTTAATCCCAGGAGTTTATTTTGCCTTTCTTCAGGTATATATGAGAATCTATCTGAGTAACTAAAAAAAAAAAAAAACAAGTAATTAAGTAATTAAAATTTTACAGTAGAAATATAAATTATTTCGAAAATAATGAATAATTGCAATGTGTGAATGGAAATATATATAGGTAAATGTAGAATGGGTGGTTGAATCATATTTGGAATAAGAAAAGTAAACATACCTTTAAACCCTTCCTTTGTTGTTCATATCGCTGTCTTTTTTATTTAAATATGTTTATTACTTAGATTATATCCGTTTATTTTAATTATAACACATATTCAAGCACTATTCAAGCCAGCAGAGGCCCACTTGTCACTTGTGAGATGTTTCACCTTTGTTGATTATCCTAAATAATGTTTTGAATCATTATATGAAACAAAATAGATATTTTTATTTGTTATTTACCTGAGATAAAGTGTTTAAAGTGTATTTGAACTTCCTTTTAGTCAAATTTCTTGTTTTTTATTGAGCATAACCTCTGACACTGACAGTTGATTCAACTTATTTTATGTTTAAAATTTAATTCTGTAAAGAATCTGTACTTCTCTTGATATCCTTTACGAGCACAATTGATAATATAACAAAATTTTGGCATCTTTGAGTATTTGGAGAGCCTAAATAACTCAAAAACAAACATTTTCATATAAATCCCTATCTAAATGCATTGAAGTTTGTCCTTCAACTTGGAATTTCATGTTGGGGTAGGTAAGTTATCAAAATGACCTATTAGCGTTTCTGTTTCTGCATAAATTGACATCACACTGGGTCTGATTTGATTAGCCGATTTTTTTTAGGTTTTTTTCACAAATTATGCCGCCCCTTCCCGTAAATTCGGCCCAAATTAGTTATTAAGAAACCTTTGAAAAGTGAACATATCGTAATCAAAGATAGCCAAGAAATTAACCAATTATTAGGCCCGTGATGGAGGGCTTAGGCCGGCGAAATCTTAGGGGCGAGAAAATTTTAGACTCAAATTTAAAGAAAGATTAAAATTTTAAAATCAATTTGGCTTAGTTACAATGACGGCGCGGGGGAAGGGAGGGGGCGGCATATTACACTAAAATTGAAGATTTCTAGTACTTTACCTAATAAGTTATTTCAAAAATTTTGAAATTTTCAATTTTTTTTCTCATATCATAATAAAAATTACTAAATTTAAATTCATTTAGTTCCACAAAAACAAAATTTTCCGCAGGGCAGAAAAATTTAGTTTTTTTTTTTTTTTTTTTAACTTTCTGCAGAAATATTTTTGAGTTCGCCCCCCCCCCCCTAACAAAAATGAATAAAAATTAATATGATTCAAAAGGTCGGCGCACCAAACGGGGCCTAGCGCGGCGGCAAGCCTAAATCCGCCAATACAGGCAGTCTGGTGATTTTATTTAAATGGGTCGTTTTGATAACTTATCTTCGCCAACATTAAAATAGCCTCCCTATGGGGAAATACATGGTGTTTGTCCTTCAGCTATTTTAATGCTGAAGGACAAACAACATTTATTTCCCCCATAGGGAGGCTATTTTAATGTTGGGGTAGATAAGTTATCAAAACGACCCATAGCCCTCAATGCCTTGAATCTCCTCACTACTCTTTATGATTCAATTTTTTTTATACTTTAATTTATTATTTTTTTATCTTAAATGGATCTATTCTTTTTTTGTTTTTGTCTTTTTCCTTTTTAAATATTTTCTACTATATCAAAAATAATAAAGACTTGCTTTTCTATAAAGATCGCTCACTTCACTTTTACTCACTTTCTGAAGGGCAAGGAATTAAGTACAAATAAATAATAATATAGAATTATAAAAATATTTATTATTTTAATAGAACGATACATATATTTATATTTTTAATTAAAGTGATTTTGTTAATTGACTTTGGTATCTGCAACGGAGTTGGTGGAAGGGCGTCCTCCCTTTCATTCCTGTGAAGGGTCTGTATATATTGGAATCGCCTGGTCTTCGTTAGTACAAAATAATCGAAGAGAGACGTATGCAAAATGCTCCTTTAGTGTTGACAAAACTCTTCAAATAAAATGATACTTTGTACTGAAGGGGACCAGGCGAAGTTTTACAAATGAGATGACGACTCTGTCAAAGGATGGGATATTTTATTCTTCCTGTAAGTTATTTGTTTGTCAATTGTGAGTTGTGAGCCACGCTTTGTTCAAGCTGAATGTTGCCCTTAGCGATTTGTGAATTTTAATATTAATTTTGTGAAGAATGAAAAAGGAAGAACAAATTGGGAATATTTGCTTTAGAGTAAAGAATTCAAATATTGTTCAAGAGAAGAGTGATTGTTCTCACGGGCTAAATCGAGAGCAGTTTTCCCATATTTATACATTGCTTTGTGATCAGCACCACAGGAAATGAGAACATGGGCAATTTCCAAATGGCCATTTCGAGCAGCCTTATGAAGAGGAGTGAAGTTGTTTTACACCATACGATTGACATCCGCTCCTTTGGTCAATAAGAACTCAACAATTTCCAAATGGCCATTGCTAACAGCCTTATGAAGGGGAGTGGTGTAGTCAGTAATCCTTGACATCGACATTGACATCAGCTCCATTGGCCATTAGCAACTTAACAATTTGCAAATGGCCATTGCTAACAGCTTTATAAAGAGGAGTCCATGTCGAGTTATCCTTATAATTCACATCAGCTCCATTGGACAATAAGAACTCAACAATGTCCAAATGGGGATATCGGGATGCCTTCAACAAGGTCTCACTGGCATTTACTTTAGGGGAAAAAAGAATATAAAATTCAACAATATTCAATCGATCATTCTCGATCGCTAAATCGAGGGGCGTTTTACCTTTCTCATTCTTTAGATCGATATTCGCTCCTGCATTATCTATTAAGAATTCCACGACATCTCGATGTCCATTCATTGCAGCTGCATGAAGAGACGTCGAGGAATCCTTGGAGCATTTCATATCAACATTCGCCCCCTTTTCAACGAGAAATCTAACAACTTCTAAATCTCCATTCAGAGCAGCTGCATAAAGAGGAGTTTTCAAATCCAGAGTACATTTCCTGTCGACTAAAGCCCCATTGTCAATGAGGAATTTAACAATCGATAGATGTCCATTCTCTGAGGCCAAATACAGAGGCGATTTATAATTAAACTGTTCGGATTCCTTGTTTATCAAATTCTTCTGTTCTTTCCTTATGTTTTCAATTTCTTCCAGAGAGATCGCTTGTTCTTTTATTATCTTTTCAATTTCTTCGAGGGAGCCATTTGATGCCGCTTCCCAAATGTTGCAGTTGGTTACAACGATATGGGTTGTTAAATTATCTGCTTTATCCGTTTTTGGAGTCTCTTGAGAGACTGGAAGAGGAGTCTAAAAAAGAAAATGGAAATTTTTAGAGATTAGTTTTTGTTAAAGTTGAAAGCCTAATGTTTAAATAGTCGATAAATAAGGGCTTAGAGGTATAGAAAGTGCAAGAGATTGTGTTTGATCTGTTTTTGCTGTTATCTGAGTCTTTTAAGGATTGTTTTCTTGAATAAAATTAAAATTATAAAAAATTGTTCATGTCTCTATTGGAACTCGATCATCTCTTCTCTATCCATATAAATGACAAAAATAGGAAAGCTGAAATTTAATATATATGACGAATTATAAAATAATAATTGTGAGATTTAATTATTCAATTTTTAATTTTAATTACCTATATCTATATTTTATTTTAATACTTTTGCTATTTTATCAAAGACAAATTCTGTCTGTCTGTCTGTCTGTTTGTAACGCATAGACTCCGAAACTACCAAACCGATTCTCATGGAGATTTTTTTAATAAGTAGAGTATTTTCCGGGGATGGTTTTAGGCTATAATTATGTCAAATTAGGGGTAGGGAACCCCCCCTTATCAGGGGATCACAAATCTAGAATTCTTCCATTGGAAAACATTGTATTCTCTCTCTACTAATGAAAAATAAAGCTAATTAATTATAATAATGAAAAAATTAAATCTCTCAAATGAAAAATAATAAAAATTGTTATATAATTAAATTTTCTTTTTTTTTTTGACTGACTTCTTCTTCCCTCTAAGATTTCACATTTCCTTCAAATCGTCGCCCCCCCCCACCAAAAAAAAAAATATCCCTTATTTATTTTTCACATTTTTTGATAAGCTTAAAATGACGCTTCCACAGAGAGTAAATAATTGAAAAATGAAATTCCACACCTCAGAATAATTATCTAATCTATTCTATACTATTATATAAAAGACAATGTTGTCTGTCTGTTTGTAACGCATAGACTCCGAAACTACCGGACCGATTTTCATGGAGTTTTTTTTAATGGGTAGGAAATTTTCCGGGGGTGGTTTTAGGCTATCATTATATCGAATTAGGGGTAGGGAACCCCCCTTTTTGGGGGTTATCAAATACCCCATAGCAAAGCATTGGAAAACAGGATCTAACTCGCTTTACGAAAAATATATTTATCAAACCTTTAAAATGAAAAATAAACTCTTCCTCATAATTAATTAAAATACATTTATCTGGACAACTCTTAGTCATATCCCGAGACGCCGCCCGCCAGGGCCTAGCGGGGTAGGGTTGCCGAAGGCAACCCTACCGCAGCTAGTCTATTATATTAGCGTTGTTTATATATTTATTAAGGCTTTTGTGATTTGTATTATTATTATTATTATGGGAGTTTTTAATTATTGTCCCAATTTGTATTAATTATTTATTAGAAATATAAATTTCTAACCAGGAAGCCGAAGGAACTTTGAAGTATTTATTAATTTAATAAGCGAAAAATGTAGGTACCGCCGGGAGTCGCACCACGGATCTGTCGATTTACGCTCAACATGCCTACTACTGGACCACATTACAGTACTCGCTTATTTAAATTTTGATAGATCGCTAATTTCAGTCTACTATCTACTATCAAATTTAAATAAGCGAGTGCGGTACTGTGGTCCAGTAGTAGGGCATGTTGAGCGTAAATCGACAGATCCGTGGTGCAACTCCCGGCGGTACCTACTTTTTCGCTTATTTAAATTAATAAATACTTGGTTATATGTTTTTCATAATTACCTCATTGACCAACACATGATATATATAATTCTTTATCTTTTATTTTATTTTTATTCGCCGACGTTTCATTGAATCCAAGACCCCAAGCAAGTAAATGATAATTTTTTATACGTATCAAATTGAAAAGAAATTGTATATGATCTAGTAAACATTAAAATATCGTGTATTGCTGACAATATGTGCCCTGATGAAGGTCGTGATAGACTACCGAAACGTCGGCAAATAAAAAAAAAAAAAAAAAAAAAAAAAAAAGATTTTTTATTTAATCTCCTTACTGCAAAGTTCCTTCGGCTTCCTGATTAAATCTTATTAAATTGATTACTGTCGAATGTTTGGACTGTTTTCAAGTACTGTACACTTGTTCAGTATAGAGTCAGTTCTCTTGAGTCGGGGCAAGTGAACAGTACTGGAAAACGACTTCAAAATAAGCAGCCGAAACGTTGTGCATAGGGTTTGGAATAAACCGGAAAATTTTGAAAACCGGTTTTCGGTTGTTTATAAAGCGAAAACCGTTTTTTTTTTTTTTTTTTTTCAATATCTGAAGCTATTTAGAACGCACCACGATTTTTGGCACTTAAATTAATTGGAAATTTAGAAATATTTTATGGATTGATACGGAAATTGACCCAGGGTATAAATATTAATAAAATTCCTATCTCAAGGGCAACCTTAAATTACAAAAAAATCTTCCTTAAATAAATCAAGGGAAAAAATTTTTTTTATTAGCATCGCCCGCCTGCGGCAGACCCTTGTTTTTTTCTTAATTGGATTATGTTACGCGTAAAGGAACCAAGCGCCATTAAATACATTTCTATGGGAGAAATCGTAACTTTAGGAATGAATAGCTCAAAAAGTTATAAGAATTCGGGACTCTAAACGTCCTCTATAAGAATGCAAAATTTCGTTTCAACATTCCAACGGGAAGTTGGTCAAACAGAGCGTGACAGACGGACAGACACTCCTAATACATATAAATTATTTAGGTATAGGAAAAAAGGGAAATAAAAAATATAAATCATTTATAATTTTTTTTTTTTTAATTGGTTTAACCTTCGTACGGTCTTCGTTTTAACCCTACACAAGAAGTCTTTGGGGTCATATTGACCCCAAGCTTTATTCTCGTTATATTAGATTGAAGCTCAGAAATCTTTTTCATAATATTATATTTATATATTATTTGAATAATAAACGTTGGGAAAACCAGCCAGCAATAAATCTCTATATAATAAGATAATAGAAGGGCTTTAAATACTAATGGGGTCATATAGACCCCAAGAACGGATGTGTAACAATTTCTATAGTGCCCTAAATAAACTATTTTAAAAATTCTAATTGTGAAATTCATATTTAGAACGACAAAAAAATAAAAGTCAAAAAAGGAGAAATTTCCAAATATAATAGTTGAAAAGCAGGGCCGCAGACAGGCTTGACGGGCCCCGGGGCTGCTACTAATACGGGCCCCCCCCCAAAAAAAAGAAACTTAAAGTTTTTTTTTTTAGTATATAAAAGGCTATTGTGGCCTTCATGCCAACAATTTTTTACACAGTTTTTGAGGCAACTTTTGAAATAGTTATACCTAGCTTAAAATATTTATTTAAATAAAGTTATTTAAAATTTTTCAAAATTTCCTAAACAGGAGTTACAATAATTTATCGAGGCCAGATCCGGACAGGGAAATCTGGGGGATGGAAAATTTTTGAAAATTAGCCACTGAAATCTGCGTTTTTAGCTATCCTGAGTCGTGAAAAGATCAAGCTTAATTTGAGCTTAAAGGGCCCGGGCCCCCTGAGCAAAAAATTTCAAGAAAATGATATTTTTTTTGAATTGAAGATTTTAAGATTTGAGCTTAAAGTGCCCGGGCCCCCTGAAGAAAAATATTTCAAGAAAATGATATTTTTTTTAATTGAAATTTTATCCATGAAACTTAATTTTTATTAGAATTTTAAGGTGGGAGCGCATTGGGCCCGGGCCCCCTCGGACCCTATATCCAGGGTCTTATTTCAAATTTTCAGAAATATTGTGAATAAATATAATTTTTTTAAATGGATGTTTTTAACCTTCATACGGTCTTTGGGGTCATATAGACCCCAAAGACCGTATGAAGGTTAAAAACATCCATTAAAAAAAAATTATATTTATTCTAATATTTCGAAAATTTGAAATAAGGCCCCGGATATAGGGTCTATATAAAAAACGCTCTCGGGCCTCTTATTTCTAACCTCACATTTACAGAGGGAGTGAGGGAGAGTCTAGATTCAATTGCAAAACCTCAACTTTTTTGTTAATTGGCGGAAAAAGGTTTTTACAAAAACATCTAATCTGAAGACACAACTATAACATGATTTCTAAAAGAGGCGAGAGAGAAAATATTCTACATTCCCTCCACGAAACAGAAGTGAAAAAAAGGACACTCGAATAAGAAGCATTTAAATTAACAATGATATTGCAGAGCCGAAAACGTTGAGATTATGTGGGCCTAAACTCTTTCTCTGACTATCCTTTTCGATTTTTGACCCCCCCCCCCTTCACACCTTTAGCTGCCAATACATTCCAGGTCAAGGGCGGATCCAGAGGTGTTTCTCGGGGGGGGGGGGGGGCCTGTTCTCAAAAATTTTTCTACGAAAAATTTTGTTTTTCGCGGAACCAAAGTTTTGATTTTGTGGAACCAAAAATTTTTTCATGTCCCGTTCGCGGAAAATTTCACTCTTTTGCGGAACCTGGTATTTTCGTTAGAATATAAATACAAATCAAATTTTTAAGTATTTATTTTTTAAATTTTACGTTTAAAATATATTTTTTTGCGAACATTTTTCAAATCTCGGGGGGAGGGGTAATTACCCCCTTTACCCCCCTTTTGTTCCAGGTTCTCATAAATAATTTTAATTTAAAACCAATTTTTAGTTTAGTTCAATACTTTATTTATTGGCTGTTTAACAAGTATGCACAAATAGACCTGTTTTAGCACAAAATAATAATTTTAATATTTGATGTAATGCAAGCGGCTGTGTCAAATAAATGAGAGGAGAATGCGGCCTGGAATCAGTAGCGAAGGGGGCTTCCAACCCCCCCCCCCCTCTAAAGGACTCAATCAAAGAATAGATATTCAAGTTATAAGAACAAAACAAAAAATTTAATAAATTCATTTCTATCAAAAAAATAATTTAATAAAATTTATAATTTTAAATTGTATGTTATTTAATCTTGAATAGAAGACTCGGCGGTTTTACTTTCTCTTACCTATGTATATATGTAATATATATTTAGAGAGAAAGTATTGGATTCATGTCAAAAATTCGATGTCGAGATTTTGATGGATCTTCACGTTTTGAGGTCCCCTGAATCCAAAAAGTGGTTTTCGCGACATGGTCTGTCTGTCTGTCTGTCTGTGTGTGTGTGTTCAATTTTAAGCATGAAGGAATTGAGCTATGAGGTTGAAATTTTATATTTAAGTTAAACACCCCCCGGGACCGGGAAAATAAGCTTTTAATCAAAATCGGCCAAAGAGTACTAGTACTTTACTGATGTACTTTTTCAGTTTTTTTCGATTTTCTCAAAATTTGCTCCAACGATTTTTTTTTAAATTCAAAAATCAATTATTTTTTTAGATTCTCTTTAAAATGTATATTCTCATTTTGTGATTGAAATCTTCTGAAGACCACTCTACTCTTGTATTTCATAGGGAAGATAGGAGAAATGGTTGCCATGGTAACAAAATATAAATATTTTCCCATACTTATAAATTTTACATCTTGAATTCATATGTTCCGTACTGTCGGGAACTAAATATATGTCGACACAAAAAATCTGGTGTGACAAGCACAGTACACAACTTTCGATTACCGAAGGTAAGAGAAAATTGTGTGCTGTGCGCCAGTCACACCAGATTTTTATCTTTTGTTTTCTTTTTATGGAAAGTTAATATTAGTTATTACAATTTATAATTACAATTGACTAGCAAATAAAAATTTAATAATTTTTTTCCTATTCTCTCTTATTATATTGAAAATATTTATTTATTTTTTCTTTTTTCTCTTTTTTTTTTTAATAAATAATAATGTATTCATTTTATTTCTATTATATTTAAGAAAATATTAAGGTTGTTCGGACATTAAAGCACTTTATCATATTAAAAGCTAATTTTTTAATATGTTATTAATCACTATCAAATACGTATAAAATAAAATTTTGAAGCAGATCTGACACAGGGTTATCGTGTAATTAATTTTTAAAAAATTGAAATTTAACATGTATCCTATGGGGAATAACGACGAAACGCACACATATTGAATTAAATGGGCATCTGTGCATCTGATACAAAAACAAAAAAACCTACATTTTATTAATTCACTTCCGAGGAATACGTTAAAAATAAAATCAAAAGTTTCTGCCGACCGCTTTTAAAGATATTTTAACAAGAAAGTCAAAAAATTCTCCAAAATGACAGTCGCGAATATTTAAAAATAATGAATTCTCGAGAGTCAGACCAGTCCGGCAACGTCGCATAACATAATTGTCTTTTCTCTATGTCAGTTACATTTTTTTTCAATTTTACGATATTTTTCTCGCAAATCGTCCATTGTGTTTAAACTGATTTGCATTAAACATTGTAATATATTAAATAAAATAAAATTTAAGGCGTTTAAGATTTAAAATAGATAGTTGATGAATGCAATGTTGCCAGTTCTATATTACGTGAAATACTAAAATTTGCTTTTTTTTTTTTTCTCTAGATATAATTTATTTATTTTTTACATATATCGGCAAGACAAAGTAAAAAAATATTGATATGTTTTTTGTTTGCTTTTCATGTTTTTATATAAATGCACACTTGAATATCTAATCTTGGATTGGGTTCTATTGGGGGAACCGCGGGCGGGTGAAGCAAATAGCTGCTGAGCTAAATAAAAATCCCTATCGAGGCTTGGGTGGAATCTAATACAGCATTAGGTTTGTTCGATTCAAGCCCAACGAGGATGTACACAAGCACCCCATGCCCACACCTCCCCAGATCCACACCTTCCCACGCCCTCGCTGTGTGCAAACTAAGGAAGCCCTCGGGTGCCCAGGGCTGCTTCTTAATTCTTTCTCAACAACTATTTTTATATTTAGCTCATTTTTGGTAAATTTAAAAAAAAAAATTTCATTTGTTGTTTGATTACTATTAGAAAAAATTTCAATAAATTAAAAAAAAAAAAATTGAATTAAACTTTCGACCGTTGGTTCTCGTTGAAACATTTTGTAAATTAAAATTAAATATACAAATTAAACACTAGGTTATTTGTTTCAAAGGATTTAATAATTAAAAATTTAACACTTGATACGTATTACGTATACATATATCAGAAGATTCTGATGATGACAAGGAATTGTCGAAATACGTATCAAGTGTTAATTTTTTAATCAATAAAACCTTTGAAACAAATAACCTAGTGTTTAATTTGTATATTTAATTTTAATTATATTTTGTAATCACGATTAGTGCCAAAAAATCTCTTTTTATACCAAACCGGGAAGCGTGCAAGAGCTTACCAGGCTCCGCCCACTTGCTTGAAAGAAACAATAGGGAACTTGTCCATGGATGCCCAATTTTGAATCAAATACTCAAGAAATTACCCAGGGCTCGATTCAAACTAAGAGGAAGTGCCCTAAATCCGCTCGTTTTACGCCCATGTGTCCCCGTGGGCATCCAATTGCGATAAACGAACGAACCTTTTATCGGCATGGAAGAAGATAAATTTTTTATTTAATAAAAAAACTTCTAAAACGCCAGGATGAGATCAGAGCCGAATTATTAAATGCCTTCTATTATATTTTTTGAAACCTTTAAATATTAATAGAACTGTATACAGAGATTGATTTAATTCTGCTTACCAGAATGTTTTTATCAGCCAGCTCCTTTTTATCCATGTTTGAAATGTTTTCTAATAATTTGTTCATCTGAAAAATGAAAATAATATTTAATTAAAAGGTTGAGACATTCGGGTTAATCTGCAGAATAAAGTGCCAAGCTCTCGCACTGGCTGACTAGTTCACTCTTTTGACATTAGCTTAACATTCATGATTCTTTCGTTCTTTTCATTTGCGCGCGCTATTTGTTTTTATTTCTTTTGTTCTTTTCGATCAGGCACGCTTCGGGCCCGAAAATTTTTTTTAAAAGCTACCTATTCGCTTCTAACTGGATGGTTTTGAACCGAACTGAGCCGGAGCCGAACCGAAACCGATCCGAACCGAAGCCGAGAATTCCCTAGTTGTTTTTAATTTTTTTCTAAAAATAAAAGAACCGAACTTAAAACCGAAGGTCGGGACCTCTGCAAGTTGTTTAAAAAAAAAAAATTCTTACCTGCCGAAATTAAAATGCCGAAAAAAATGGGAATTCCAGACAGCAAAAATGGCAAAATGGCAAAAAACAATAGGCAGGGGAGACGTCTTCAATGAAGGGAAGTCCAGGAGATTAATAAAAATGTCGTCTTATAAAAATGAAATAGTGTGAACGAATCCGAAAAGAAGAACGAAAGAATCACGAATGAATCACCTCAGCGCCCTCTAGGAGGCCTGGCATGGCCTGGCACTTTATTCTGCAGATTAGCCGACATTCCAATTAAGCAAGTGTCTGTAGCCTAGCAGTTGATTCTGAGATAATTCTGAGTGCAATAGGTGCTACGACTTTGTCTTATAAATTTAATGAGTTCTCTACTTACTTGTCCTTTGGACTTTTCTAATTCTGCTTTTAATTTATTAATTTCATCTTTAAATTCAGTTTGCTATTAACAAAAGAATAGAACAAATGACAAATTAGAAATAAATAATATCCTGCCTGCCTTTGTCTTATAAATTGAATGAATTCTCTACTTACTTGTCCTTTTAATATTTCAATTTCTGCTTTTAGTTTATTATTTTCTTCTTGCAATTCAGTTTGCTATTGACAAAAAGAAAGAATAGAATAAATGATTTGAAATAAGAATCAAAGTAGGTTAAACAAAAAACACTTACAATTTGTTGACTCTGATTGAGAGATTCTTCTTTATTCAATAACGAATTCTCCATTTTTTATTTAAATATATTTCTATTAAAGGTTAATATCTAGATAATGTCTTCTTTAAAGAAAATAATGACAAAAAATAATAAAAGTTTGTATAAATGTTTGATCTTTGAATTAGAAAAACGCAAAGAGAGCTGATAGAGAATGAGAGCAATGGAGTGGAATCCGGGAATCACTCAGAAGATAGACACACAGAGAAAGAGATAGGAGATGCCTGTGCCCTGGCTATAGAAGATGTTACTTTTTTTCTAATGCAATAGATAGCGTTAGTGGAGCTTTCGGCGCTAGATTTAATTTTATTTATAATATTTATACTTTCCTTCTTGGTCATCTAAATTACAATGGAGGAAGAAAAAACCCAAAAAAGTAAGTAATAATACATTTTTTAATGCTTAATGTGGCTTTCGTATTTCTTCAAAATTTTCGTTATTTTGGCATATATCTCGATCAAATTGGCTTACCGACACCTCTTTTAGGCTAATAAAGGGAAATGAGGGAGTATTTTCCCTGAAAAAGTTGTAAAAAGTACTAAACTCGCAAATATCTTATTGTAAATATTATCCCTCGATTTTTTACACGTAAAAAATTGCCATGTAAAAAACAACTATAAAAAAACAACTCACTGAAAAAGATTTGGTGTTGGCTGTGTCTTCTACACAGCCGGTGGCTTTTTAACGTGACAACGTCTTTTGCTTGACTTCAAACTATTTTTACTTTCTCTTAGCTATATTGAAATATATAGAGAGAGAGAGAGAGAGAGTTGTTTGTTTGTTTTTTTATTCGTACTTTGTTCTCATTAACAAACATGTTCATACATTTTAATTGGTACAATATATGACAGGTGTGGCCAAACTTTTAACCATTAAGAGCGACTTTTGTTTAAAAAATTGACGTTTTGTGAACAAAATAATTGATTTTAATTACTCGGGATTTTTTTATTTATTCTATTAGCGTTTCTGTTTCTGCATAAATTGACATCACACTTGGTCTGATTTGATTAGCCGATTTTTTTTTTTTACAAATTATGCCGCCCCAGGCGTGTGCCTAGTCGCCTTCCCGTAAATTCGGCCCAAATTAGTTATTAAGACCTTTGAAAAGTGAACATATCGTAATCAAAGATATCCAAGAAGTTAACCAATTATTAGGCCAGTGATGGAGGGCTTAGGCCGGCGAAATCTTAGGGGCGAGAAAATTTCAAATTTAAAGAAAGATTAAAATTTTAAAATCAATTTGGCTTAGTTACAGTGACGGCGCGGGGGAAGGGAGGGGGCGGCATATTACACTAAAATTGAAGATTTCTAGTACTTTACCTAATAAGTAATTTCAAAAATTTTGAAATTTTCAATTTTTTTTCTCATATCATAATAAATTACTAAATTAAAAAAAAAATTCATTTAGTTCCACAAAAACAAAATTTTCCACATGGCAGAAAAATTTAGTTTTTTTTTTTTTCAACTTTCTGCAGAAATATTTTTTGAGTTCGCCCCCCCCCCCCCCTAACAAAAATGAATCAAAATTAATATAATTCAAAAGGGCGGCGCATCAAACGGGGCCTAGCGCGGTGCTGTCGCCGCGACAAGCCTAAATCCGCCAATACAAGCAGTCTGGTGATTTTATTTAAATGGGTCGTTTTGATAACTTATCTACCCCAACATTAAAATAGCCTCCCTATGGGGAAATACATGGTGTGTGTCCTTCAGCTATTTTAATGCTGAAGGACAAACAACATGTATTTCCCCATAGGGAGGCTATTTTAATGTTGGGGTAGATAAGTTATCAAAACGACCCATAGCCTCAATGCCTTGAATCTCCTCACTACTCTTTATGACAGGGCCGGATCTAGAGGGGGCAGTGGGTGCACGTGCCCCGGGCGGCAGATATCAGGGGGCGGCAAATTTTTCGTCTCTAAAAAAAGGTAAAATATTTTTTTCGGACGGGAAAATTTGGTTCCGCGAAAAAAAATTTTTCGGAGAAAAATTTTTTGAGATCAAGGAAAATTTTAAGGAGGGGGCGGCAAATTAAATTTTGCCCCCCTAAAAAATCTCCTAGTTCCGGCCCTGCTTTATGATTCAATTTTTTTTATACTATAATTTATTATTTTTTTTATTTTTTTTATCTTAAATGGATCGATTCTTTTTTTGTTTTTGTCATATTCCTTTTAAAATATTTTCTACAATATCAAAAATAATACAGACTTGCTTTTCTATAAAGATCGCTCACTTCACTTTTACTCTTTCTGAAGGGCAAGGAAAAGTACAAATAAATAATAATATAGAATTATAAAAATATTTATTATTTTAATAGAACGATACATATATTTATATTTTTAATTAAAGTGATTTTGTTAATTAACTCAAATTGGGAATATTTGCTTTATACTAAAGAATTCAAATATTGTTCAAGAGCAGAGTGATTGCGATGACGGGCAAAATAGAGAGCAGTTTTCCCATTACTATCCGTTGCTTTGTGATTAGCACCACAGGAAATGAGAAGACGGGCAATTTCCAAATGGCCTTTGCTAGCAGCAGCCTCATGAAGAGGAGTGAAGCCCCAGTTATCCTTATAATTGACATCAGCTCCTTTGGCCAATAAGAACTCAACAATGTCCAAATGGGGATATTGGCATGCCATTAACAAGATCTGACAGGCATTAAATTTAGTGGAACAAATATAAAATTCAATAATATTAAATCGGACATTCTCGATCGCTGATTCGAGGGGCGTTTTACTTTTCTCATTCATTAGATCGATATTCGCTTTTGCATTATCTATTAAATATTCCACGACATCTCGATGTCCATTCATTGCAGCTGCATGAAGCGGCGTCGAGGAATCCTTAAAGCATTTCATATCAACATTCGCCCCTTTCTCAACTAGAAATTTAACAACTCCTAAATCTCCATTCAGAGCAGCTGCATAAAGAGGAGTTTTCAAATCCTGGGAACATATCCTGTCAACTAAAGCGCCATTGTCAATGAGGAATTCAACAATCGAGAGATGTCCATTCTCTGAGGCTAAGTACAAAGGCGATTTATAATTAAACTGTTCGGATTCCTTGTTTATCAATTTCGGTTCTTCTTTTAATATCTTTTCAAGAGATTCGAGGGAGCCATTTGATGCAGCTTCCCAAATGTTGCAGTTGGTTACAACGATATTGGTTTTTAATTTCTCTTCTTTTATTTCGGTTTTTGGAGTCTCTTGAGAAACTGGAAGAGGAGTCTAAAAAAAGAAAATGGAAATTTTTAGAGATTAGTTTCTTTTAAAGTTAAGGGGGTTCAGGAGCGACGTCTAAACGTACTTTAAAAAAAACTAGACTATTATAAGGAATTTTTCAATGCGGTTTTTTTTTAAATGAATTAAATTCATAAGAGATTATTGGGACATCGAGCTATAATGTTTTTAACGACTTATTAAAATATTAAGGAAATTAATTTTTTTGTTATTAAGCAAATACAAAAAAACAATCTGTCCCAATAATCTTTAATTTTTTTAAATTTAAAAATGAATTTATTGTTATTATTAATCACATATTAATTAAGAAATTTTTAAAGTAAGCTTAGATGATTTATTTAAAATTCTTCTGTCAAATTAGTTCAGCATTCTAGCAATAGATGGCAGGCTAGTCTAACAGCTGACCTTCTAATAGCTTATATCTGGCCTATATTTATATATTTTTATGCTTTTATAAAAGATACATAATATATAATAACATTTATTGTTAAAAGATCAATGAAAATCAACCAAATGCATTAAATATTATTAGCTACCATTCTGACATCTCTTGGCAAAATTTTGAATTACTTGATATTTGGGCATACTTTTAATGACATACAACGCCATCTTAGCGGGAAAAACATGCGTAACACCTTCACTCCCTAGGCCCCTTAAAAGCCTCATTTTTAAATAAATAGTCGATAACTAAGGGCTTACAACAATGAAGCCGAAGGAACTTTGCAGCCAGGAGATTAAATAAAAAAATATTTAATTTAATTTTTATTCGCCGACGTTTCATTGAATCTAAGACCCCAAGCAAGTAAATGATAATTTTTTAGACGTATCAAATTGAAAAGAAATTGTATATGATCTAGTAAACATTAAAATATCGTGTATTGCTGACAATATGTGCCCTGATGAAGGTCGTGATAGACGATCGAAACGTCGGCAAATAAAAAAAAAAAAAAAAAAAGATTTTTTATTTAATCTCCTGCTGCAAAAGTTCCTTCGGCTTCCTGATTAAATCTTATTAAATTGATTACTGTCGAATGTTTGGACTGTTTTCAAGTACTACTGTACACTTGTTCAGTATAGAGTCAGTTCTCTTGAGTCGGGGCAAGTGAACAGTACTGGAAAACGACTTCAAAATAAGCAGCCGAAACGTTGTGCATAGGGTTTGGAATAAACCGGAAAATTTTGAAAACCGGTTTTTTTTTTTTTTTTTTCAATATCTGAAGCTATTTAGAACGCACCACGATTTTTGGCACTTAAATTAATTGGAAATTTAGAAATATTTTATGGATTGATACGGAAATTGACCCAGGGTATAAATATTAATAAAATTCCTATCTCAAGGGTAACCTTAAATTACAAAAAAATCTTCCTTAAATAAATCAAGGGAAAAAATTTTTTTTATTAGCATCGCCCGCCTGCGGCAGACCCTTGTTTTTTTCTTAATTGGATTATGTTACCCGTAAAGGAACCACATTAAATACATTTCTATGGGAGAAATCGTAACTTTATGAATGAATAGCTCAAAAAGTTATAAGAATTCGGGACTCTAAACGTCCTCTATAAGAATGCAAAATTTCGTTTCAACATTCCAACGGGAAGTTGGTCAAACAGAGCGTGACAGACGGACAGACAGAAAGACACTCCTAATACATATAAATTATTTAGGTATAGGAAAAAAAGGGAAATAAAAAATATAAATCATTTATAATTTTTTTTTTTTTAATTTGTTTAAGGTCTTTTTGGCATCTGGGCCCTTTATTCCCTTTCCTATTTATCGGGAAAAATTTGGTTTTTTGTTTTATTTTTTTTTTAATAATTAAATAAAAAATGGTGTTTTTTTTATTATAAATATATATATATATATATTTTTTTTTTTTTTTTTTTTTTTTTTTCCCAATTCTTTAAATTTAAATTAATTTAATCCCTGGGGTTCGGACCCGCGCCTTTTGGTTTTTGTTGGTAGGGGGGCTCTCCCCCCCCCCCCACCCCTATCTATCTATATATTTTAACCTTCGTACGGTCTTCGTTTTAACCCTATACAAGAAGTCTTTGGGGTCATATTGACCCCAAGCTTTATTCTCGTTATATTAGATTGAAGCTCAGAAATCTTTTTCATAATATTATATTATTATATAGAGATTATTTGAATAATAAACGTTGGGAAAACTGGCCAGCAATAAATCTCTATATAATAAGATAATAATAGAAGGGCTTTAAATACTAATGGGGTCATATAGACCCCAAGAACGGATGTGTAACAATTTCTATAGTGTCCTAAATAAACTATTTTTAAAAATTCTAATTGTGAAATTCATATTTAGAACGACAAAAAAATAAAAGTCAAAAAAGGAGAAATTTCCAAATATAATAGTTGAAAAGATACAAAGGCTTGAAGTGCTCTTGGGGTCATATAGACCCCAAAGACCGTATGAAGGTTAAAAACATCCATTAAAAAAATTATATTTTTTTTGGAAAATTTGAAATAAGACCCCGGATATAGGGTCTATATAAAAAACGCTCTCGGGCCTCTTATTTCTAACCTCACATTTACAGAGGGAGTGGGGGAGAGTCTAGATTCTATTGCAAAACCTCAACTTTTTTGTTAATTGGCGGAAAAGGTTTTTACAAAAACAAAGAAGACGCAACTATAACATGATTTCTAAAAGAGGCGAGAGAGAAAATATTCTACATTCCCTCCACGAAACAGAAGTGAAAAAAGGACACTGGAATAGAAGCATTTAAATTAACATTGATATTGCAGAGCCGAAAACGTTGAGATTATGTGGGCCTAAACTCTTTCTCTGACTATCCTTTTCGATTTTTGACCCCCCCCCCCCCCCCCTTCACACCTTTAGCTGCCAATACATTCCAGGTCAAGGGTGGATCCAGAGGTGTTTCTCGGGGGGGGGGGGCTGTTTTCAAAAAGTTTTCTACGAAAAACTTTGTTTTTCGCGGAACCAAAGTTTTGATTTTGCGGAACCAAAAATTTTTTCATGTCCCGTTCGCGGAAAATTTCACTCTTTTGCGGAACCTGGTATTTTCGTTAGAATATAAATACAAATCAAATTTTTAAGTATTTATTTTTTTAAATTTTACGTTTAAAATATATTTTTTGCGAAAATTTTTCAAATCTCGGGGGGGGGGTAATTACCCCCCCCCTTGTATCCGCCCTTGTTCCAGGTTCTCATAAATAATTTTAATTTAAAACCAATTTTTAGTTTAGTTCAATACTTTATTTATTGGCTGTTTAACAAGTATGCACAAATAGACCTGTTTTAGCACAAAATAATAATTTTAATATTTGATGTAATGCAAGCGGCTGTGCCAAATAAATGAGAGGAGAATGCGGCCTGGAATCAGTAGCGAAGGGGCTTCAACCCCCCCCCCCCCCTCCTAAAGGACTCAATCAAAGAATAGATATTTAAGTTATAAGAACAAAACAAAAAATTTAATAAATTCATTTCTATCAAAAAAATAATTTAATAAAATTTATAATTTTAAATTGTATGTTATTTAATCTTGAATAGAAGACTCGGCGGTTTTTATCTTTTGTTTTCTTTTTATGGAAAGTTAATATTAGTTATTACAATTTATAATTGCAATTAACTAGCAAATAAAAATTTAATAATTTTTTTTCCTATTCTCTCTTGATTATATTGAAAATATTTATTTATTTTTTCTTTTTTCTCTTTTTTTTTAAATAAATAATAATGTATTCTTTTTATTTCTATTATATTTAAGAAAATATTAATAAATAGAGAAAAATTACTAAAATTTGCTTTTTTTTTTCTAGATATAATTTATTTATTTTACATACATCGGCAAGACAAAGTAAAAAAATATTGATATGTTTTTTGTTTGCTTTTCATGTTTTTATATAAATGCACACTTGAATATCTAATCTTGGATTGGGTCCTATTGGGGGAACCGCGGGCGGGTGAAGCAAATAGCTGCTGAGCTAAATAAAAATTCTTATCTCGAGGCTTGGGTGGAATCTAATACAGCATTAGGTTTGTTCGATTCAAGCCCAACGAGGATGTACACAAGCACCCCATGCCCACACTTGCCCAGATCCACACCTTCCCACGCCCTTGTGTGCAAACTAAGGAAGCCCTCGGGCCCAGGGCTGCTACTTAATTCTTTCCCAACAACTATTTTTATACTTTAGCTCATTTTTGGTATATTATTTTAAATTGAAAAAAAATTGAATTAAACTTTCGACCGTTGGTTCTCGTTGAAACATTTTGTAAATTAAATTTAAATATACAAATTTTTGGCCACTGGGTTATTTGTCTCAAAGGATTTAATAATTAAAAATACGTATTACGTATACATATATCAGAAGATTCTGATGACGCCAAGGAATTGTCGAAATACGTACCAAGTGTTAATTTTCTTAATTGATAACCCCCGGAAACAAATAACCTAGTGGGTTTACCTTCCGTTATATTTAATGTTTACCTAGACTTTTTAATGACGCTTAGTGCCAAAAAATCTCTTTTTATACCAAACCGTGAAGCGTGCAAGAGCTTACCAGGCTCCGCCCACTTGCTTGAAAGAAACAATAGGGAACTTGTCCATGGATGCCCCAATTTTGAATCAAACACTCAAGAAATTACCCAGGGCTAGATTCAAACTAAGAGGAAGTGCCCTAACTCCGCTCGTTTTACGCCCATGTGTCCCCGTGGGCATCCAATTGCGATAAACGAACGAACCTTTTATCGGCATGGAAGAAGATAAATTTTTTATTTAATAAAAAAAACTTCTAAAACTCCAGGATGAGATCAGAGCCGAATTATTAAATGCCTTCTATTATATTTTTTGAAACCTTTAAATATTAATAGAACTGTATACAGAGAGATTGATTTAATTCTACTTACCAGAATGTTTTTATCAGCCAGCTCCTTTTTATCCATGTTTGAAATGTTTTCTAATAATTTGTTCATCTGAAAAAAAGAAAATAATATTTAATTAAAAGGTTGAGACATTCGATTTAAGCAAGTGTCTGTAGCCTAGGAGTTGATTCTGAGTGCAACAGGTGCTACGACTTTGTCTTATAAATTGAATAAATTCTCTACTTATTTGTCCTTTGGACTTTTCTAATTCTGCTTTTGATTTATTAATTTCATCAGTTTGCTATTGACAAAAAGAAAGAATGGAATAAATGATAAATTAGAATTGGAATAATATGCTGCTACGACTTTGTCTTATAAATTTAAAGGAATTCTCTACTTACTTGTCCTTTTAATATTTCAATTTCTGCTTTTAATTTATTAATTTCATCTTTAAATTCAGTTTGCTATTAACAAAAGAAGAGAACAAACGACAAATTAGAAATGAATAATATGCTGCTACGCCTTTGTCTTATAAATTGAATGAATTCTCTACTTACTTGTCCTTTTAATATTTCAATTTCTGCTTTTAGTTTATTATTTCTTCTTGCAATTCAGTTTGCTATTGACATAAAGAAAGAATAGAATAAATGATTTGAAATATAGAATCAAAGTATTAAACAAAAAACACTTACGATTTGTTGACTCTGATTGAGAGATTCTTCTTTATTCAATAACGAATTCTCCATTTTTTATTTAAATATATTTATATTAAAGGTTAATATCTAGATAATGTCTTCTTTAAAGAAAATAATAAAAAAAAATAATAAAAGTTTGTAAAAATGTTTGATCTTTGAATTAGAAAAACGCAAAGAGAGCTGATAGAGAATGAGAGCAATGGAGTGGAATCCGGGAATCACTCAGAAGATAGACACACAGAGAAAGAGATAGGAGAAATGCCTGTGCGCTGGCTGTAGAAGATGTTACTTTTTTCTAATGCAATAGATAGCGTTAGTGGATCTTTCGGCGCTAGATTTCATAGTTACGCTCATGGATATGTTTAATAAATGTAACGAATATATAATAGTAATAAATAAATGTATTTTACATATATATAAAAGTATCTTATTTTTAATAATTTATTTCTGGGATAGTAAAAATCACCTGCATTTTTTTTTATTAAAATTTATATATACTGTATATATATATTTATTTGTAAGGCCACAAATATTTCACTAACATTTAAGTATTTAACTTTATACTACTATTGGGCCTCAATGTTTAAAATTCATAATAAGTTCGGCGCTGTTTCGTCTATTAAAATTCATAAATCAAATATTTTTTTAGATGCTCTTTAAAAAGCTCTTTAAAATGAGTAAAATAGGGTGTGTCTGTTAGTTGGAATGTGTAGAAAATCAGTGAAAAATTGCGAAAGAACAGAAAATTTATATCATTTCAAATGATTTTTTTTTTTTGCAATTTAAGAGACATCATCCTCCTCACATCGCCCCCTTGGATCCAAATGTTCATGTTTTTGAACTTTTCACCTCTCTAGATCTTCAGAAGAAATGTTAAGGCTAATATATATCCTTTTCATCCCTCCAAATTTAATTAATGGCTCTTAAAATTAATGAAAAGGGGTGGAAATAAGTAGGGGGGATTTAATTAATTTTATTATTATTATAGAGAAGGATGAGTAAATAAATTCCGGAGCTGATGATCAGGCAATTTATTTGGATTACTTCCGTCCGCTATAAGTCGACGTTTCGGAGGCAAAACGACTCCTTCTTCAGGACCATGCCATGTGTCAAAAAAAAAAAAACAAATAGCCCTCAATTTTGTCATAAAAAGCTAAGATTAATCTCGCTAGAAGACATAAAGGCAATGGTGCCAAACGAAGAATGATATCATCATGATGCATGGGCGTAGCCAGACATCTTGTTAGGGGGGGGGGCCAACCCCTCGTTAGGGCGAGAGGGGGAGGGGTTTTGCAATTAATATATACATAGATTATTAATTATTTATTTAAATAAAAAAATTAAATTAAGTAGATTGGGACGTTAAAAAATTCCCAATGGGAAAAATATATATTTGTTTTTTTTTTTTTTTTTGGACAAGCCAGGGGAGGGGGCAATGGCCCCCCCCTGCCTCCCCCTGGCTACGCTCTTTATGATGAATATTCATTGACTTTATGTCTTCTAGCGAGATTAATCATAACTTTTTTATAAAAAAATTGAAATATTGAAAGGTTGTGGAAGTGGTGTGATTATATTTGAGAATTGGAAATATCAGCCAAATTGGGATTGTCCAGGTTAATAAAACTCCCAGGAATAGACGTTTCAATTATCTCTGAGCTTGGGCACAGGAACCATATAATTTTGTATGAAGCAAATAAATTTTTTATTGTACACTTGCACTATGTGTATAATTCCCGATAAGTGAAGATGGCTAAATAAATTCAGGCCGAAACGTCTTATCCTGGGAGTTTTATTAACCTGGACAATCCCAATTTGGCTGATATCTCCAATTCTCCACTATAAAATTTTTTGTTTTTTTGACACCGCATGGTCCTGAAGAAGGAGTTGTTCTGGCTCCGAAACGTTGACTTATAGCGGACGGAAGTAATCCAAATAATTTGCCTGATCATCAGCTCCGGATTTTATTTACTCATCCTTCTCAACAATATCCACCAGACTAGGCCCCCTATCTTCATCACTTTATTATTATAATTAATTGGCTTTGAACCCAATGTTTTCCAATGGGAAGAAAGATTTTCAACAATTTTTTTGAGCTTTCCGGGTTTGTCTTCTATAAGGGTGCAAAATTTTAATTCCGCAATGATCAAATTGAATGCAACAGACGGACATCCGGCAATTTTTTGTAGATATTGAAAATTTATTTTTAAAAATTGGGGGAGGTGATGTCTGATTGGATGCAATTCATGC
>JAKCPI010021763.1:0-50415 GCA_023213315.1 Euborellia annulipes
TCAATTTATATTCCCGGAATCACAAATTCTCAGTCAGAGGCTCACTTCTAGTGAGTACATGAATGGCGACCAGGAGTTACCCGAGCTAAGGCTGGCATTTCTTCCTTTCCTTTATGTCAGCCTTTTTGCTCTTTTTCATATCAACCGTCAGGCCGTGAGACGGGTTGGCTTGCTTTTCTCTCGCTCTCAATTCTTTATAAATTAATTTTTTCGACCCCACATAAGGATAAGGCCAGGCTACCTCTGGTCATAGCCATCTACTGGCACCCCGTGAAGTCATATGTTAATAACTAATATCCATTAAATTTCTAATTATCCATACATTTAAAAAAAAAGAATATAATTGTAATTTAAACCTAATTAATTATAAATTAATCAAAAAGTCTAATGTAATTAAATTAGAAATAATTTTCATTATTAATTCATAATAAATATTCGAGTTAATCAAATGATCAAGAAATTGAATGTGAATGGGTAATTTGGATGCTTAGACTATAGGCTTCATAATAATTTCTAATAAGGATGAATCATAATAAGGAGGAAATGAAAGCCAATTATCGTTTCATTATTAATCATGTCACTTGTTTTGTTGGCACCCTATTTCAATAATTTCTTCGAGCTCTTGACATTCGGCCTCCGTCAGTCGAACAAAAAGAACTTGTTACTTAATGGCTGAAATATTATTCGTTCGTTATAGGATGATTAAACTCAGTCTCTCTCCTTTCTTCCATTGGAACCCTAATTGGGATTCTCAACGCTTGATAATACTATTTGAAGCCCTTTACTCTTTCTTTCCTTTCCCATTAAGCAACATATCCTTTCCTTTTGCGAAGAAAGTTTCATCCACTCAGCCTCCGCATCTAAAGATATAATTATATCCAAAAGAAAGACACAAATACGTATATACAAAAAAATTTAATAAGTAATAATATCTTTTTTTTTTTTTTTTTTTTTTGTAAATTTGAAAATATAATCGAGTTGTTCTGACGGTAAAGGACAAAAAGAAATAAGACAATTAGAATTTTATTTATACTGTATTTTAAATATAGAAAAACTACGACAGGGTATAGAAAACGCAGGAAAAATAAATATTTTACATTTGTTTTGACCGATATTTCGGACTCGATTCCTAACCTTCCTCGGGACCAATAATTGATATAAAATACAGAATAAAAACTTTAAAACTGCATTATAATTACATTCTCTTACCTCTATATATGTTAATATATATAGAGAGAAAGTATTGGATTCATGTCAAAAATTCGATGTCGAGATTTTGATGGATATACACGTTTTGAGGTTTCCTGAATCCAAAAAAGTGGTTTTCGCAACATGGTCTGGCTATGTGTGTGTGTGTGTGTGTGTGTTCAATTTTAAGCATGAAGGATTTGAGCTAGGAGGTTGAAATTTTATATTTAAGTTAGACACCTCGCCGGAGCGTGAAAATAAGCTTTTAATCAAAATCGGCCAAAAAGTACTAGTACTTTACCTGATGTAGTTTTTCAATTTTTTTCGATTTTCTCAAAATTCGCTCAAACGATTTTTTTTTTAAATTCAAAAATCAATTATTTTTTAGATGCTCTTTAAAATGTATATTCTCATTTTGCCATTGAAATCTTCTCAAGACCACTTTACTCTTGTATCTTGTATTTAGTAAAGATAGTAGAAATGGTTGCCATGGTAACAAAATATAACTATTTTCTCACACTTATAAATTTCACAACTGCATTCAAATGATCCGTATTGTCAGGAACTAAATATATGTCGACACGAAAAATCTGGTGTGACAAGCACAGAACTCAACTTTCTATTACTGAAGGTAAGAGAAAGTTGTGTGCTGTGCGCCAGTCACACGAGATTTTTTTTTCTACGTTTTCTAAAGATGAAAATTCATTCGGATGAATTTAAAATTTATTTAAATTTTTATTTTACATTTTTTTTACATAACTTCTTAGCCATATATTAAGGACCGAATTACATATTTTAGTTACTGATAATTATTTTAGTGTAAAATTTTTCACTTAGAAAATAATTAATAATCAATTTCTTTCATATTCTTCTCCTCCCCCGTGGCCGAGTGGTTAGTTAGAGGTGTTGAGAAATGTCAATATTGATAACCTAAAAGTCAAATGGAAACGGGATCCCAGGTATTTAGATGAATATTGTAAATGTGCCTTGATAGTTTGTACCGTAATTTATATACCCGTTTGTATATTGTGTATCGTTTAAAGTCTATATGGCTTAACATGAGGGAAAGACAAAAAAAAAAAAAAAAACTCTTTTCGATATCAAGGAAAAAAAGTAATTATCTCTACAAGTCACCCAGTAATATCTTCTGTTATAAAAAGATTTTTATTTGACCGTTTTTTAGAAGATCCTGTAATTAAAATGAAAATAAAGATCTTCAGCTTATTTATTTGTACAAATAGAATAGTTAACTGATTTCGGAATTCTAAAATTAAGTGAAGAGTTATGCGGGTTGCCTTTTTCATTCCTTAAGGCAAAGTACGTTGAAATAGGCTTGTGGGCCGCTGGGAGATTGTGATCAGTTGTGTGATATTTAGAATTTATTGTGACACCATAAAATTAGGAATTTCAGATTTTTTATTCATTCTGCCTGTTAAAGTCGAGCAAAAATTAATAAATACTTTTCATTAATTATCTTACCTTCTCGCTTACACTTTATTAACGATACTTCTCGTCCCCTTTGAAAAGTCCCACGACCATTCTAAGAAGATCAAATTATCTCGAAATTATTATCATTAATAAACTATCTTTGTAAATGTCATTTGATAATTTAAAATTTAATTTGTGACAAATTTTTAATACCTACAAGAAAGGATTGTGTCAGGTGTTGGTTGGTCGGTTCTTCTCGATTAGACTGTTCCGGTTTATTAGAGTCTGGCTTCCTGCCCAATTAACTTTAAATTCATTCGAATTAAAACATCACGGGCATCAAAAAGACTGATGATGCTAAGATGATGAACACAAGGAAACTTCTTTATCTAGACTAGCGTATATTATAGTTGGGAATTGATCTAATTATGCTTTTCAAATTTATGATTATATTATTGTTAACTTCTTATTATATTACAAATGGATTTAATTGATTAAAAATTCTATTAGTAAATTGAAATATTTTTACTTTCTTTTACCTAATATATGGTGAGAAAGTATGACATTCATGTCAAAAATTCGATGTCGAGATTTTGATGGAAATACTCGTTTTGAGTCAAAAATAGATTGGTATGTCTGTCCAAATTTTAAGAGAAAAATCTGGTGTGACTGGTGGCACACAACTTTCTCTTATAATTAAATATATTTTGTTTTATTCTTTCATAACAAAAAAAAAAAAAAAAAAAAAATGAAATATTTTCTTTGGAATGATTAAAATTTTTTTTGAATCTCGTTTATTTTATAGATATTTAATATTTAACAGCTATTTATATATATACTAGTATACTTGAGTTAGAAGAGATGAATCTAAATAAACGCGTGCGTGAGTGTGTGCTTGGGGCCGTCACGCAAGCCCCTCAGCTACGATTGCAAACATCTCTCCAGCTTTGTGTTGTTGTCTGGTGTTGGGTTTGATTAATTTCACAAATGGAACAATGAATTGGTATTATAACATCACCTGTTTGATCAAATTTTTTGAATTAATAAATAAAATAAAAATTAGCAAGTGTGGTAAAAATACCTAATGGGATTTTGTTCTATTTCAAAATATATAAATAATCTGGTGTGACTAGCCGCACAACACACAACTTTCTCTTATCTTCGGTAATCGAAAGTTGTGTTGTGTGCTTGTCACACCAGATTTTTCGTGTCGACATATATTTAGTTTCCGCCAATATATTAGCATTCAAGATGTAAAACATGGGAAAATATTTATATTTTGTTACCATGGCAACCATTTCTCCTATCTTTCCTATGAAGTTCAAGAGTAAAGTTGTCTTCAGAAGATTTCAATGGCAAAATGAGAATATACATTTTAAAGAACATCTAAAAAATAATTGATTTTGAATTTTAATCAAAATCGTTGTAGCGAATTTTGAGAAAATCGAAAAAAACTGAAAAAGTACATCAGTAAAGTACTAGTACTCTTTGGCCAATTTTGTTCACTAGCTTAGTGTCACGTTCCAAGAGAGTGCCTAACTTAAATATAAAATTTCAACCTCCTAGCTCTTTTCGTTCTTGAGATATTTTGTTTACAGACACACAAACACACACCTACACATAGACAGACAGACCATGTCGCGAAAACCACTTTTTTGGACTCAGGGACCTCAAAACGTGTATATCCATCAAAATCTCGACATCGAATTTTTGACATGAATCTAATACTTTCTCTGTATAGGCCTATATATTAAGATATATAGACGTAAGAGAAAGTAATTAGGATTTTTAACCTTCAAATTTGCTTTGCGGCTTTATATAAATACAAGTGGTAGAGTCCGCGTTCGGCAAATTTTTAAAGTTTTTAATTACCCTTTCTGACTTAAAGTTTTAAATTTCCTCCACTTCTCACTCTGGCCAATCAGCGAGAGAACAGGCACATACACACACAAGTCAATAGCTATATGGTATATATTGTAATGATAATGATATCATTTAATTATTTTATCAACACCACCGTTTGTTAATTATTTTATCTCCTAACAATTATTGGAAATGTTTCCTATTATTCGACTCCTGATTAATAATCGGTACTTTAGTAATATTTAGGTCTCATTATAATGCTAAAATGCATTTTTTCATGGTTATTTATAAACTTCTGGTTTATTAAAATTTTAAGAAGGAAAATTTTACAGATCGAAAATGAGAAGAGAATGTGGAGAGTTTCGTAGAAACATATTATTTATTTTTTTTTTAGTAAAACATATTATTTTGCTTATATAATTGGAAAGAAACCTCAAATTGTGTGGTTTTTAGAAATTTCGACCGCACGCGTGCCATCCCACACACGAGGCAAATAATAATCCAGCTCGAACTATATTTAAGTAGAAAACTTTTAATTGAATGATAATTAGTGGTTTTTATTATCTATTTTGCAATATTGTGTTCTGTTACTCGGGGATAAAGGAAAATTAAACTTTAATTGTAATTTTCTATTGAATAGCCCACCTGATGGGAAAGGAATAATTATAATAAGATCTAATTGAAAACGTTTAATTTTCCCTTTGTTTAATAATTGCATAGTATAATAATATTATATAACAAGAAATCTGATAATTTGTTAATTATAAAGGACATTAGATTTAAACTATTAATCGTGGACTCTAGTTGAAACATTATGTATATTAATGATCTAGTAAATAAAAGGCATTATTATATAGGTCTATTTACTTTTCCTGTTTGTTTTTTATTTAAATGAATAGATTTTACCAAATTATAACTTAATAAAATAAAATTACTGTCTGCAATGTGTCGGGGCCGACTTGCTTCTTTTCTCAGTCCCATCTAATTCCAATATATCGAAATAGGGATTTTAAAGAAAAGAAAGATAATAATATTACTGGAATTCCTCGCGATATATCAAAATTCAAATTAATTATTACTCTCCAAATTCAAATTGAATGGATAAAGAAGAAATTTACACTTCCAGTTTAGTATTTTCGGGATCTTAGGTCATAAAGACTAGACGATACTCAATATTTAAAATACCATACGATATATATTTGGGTCTAGGCCCATTTTTTTTATTTAACACTACACTTTTTTAACCACTCACACTTTTTCCCATTCACACACACATACAGACAACTTAGGCCTTTTAAAACTTTTGACGATACCCTTTATTTGTAAATATATCTTTTGGGGGTCCAGGTATTCTTATTTAAGTGATTTGGTATCTAAATGGCTTAAATAAAATCTATTTAATCCACTTAAGGGATGAAATGTTTTATTTTTAGCCCTTTCAACATTTCAGGCCATAGGCCTATAGACTCTATATGATACCCATTATTTAAATGAAATTCGATTATTGAGATTTCAATTATCGCAATTTTGGCAGTTATAATAATTTATTAAATAAATTATTTGATAATTTTGTGATTAAAAAAATTAGATGTGTAGCAGTTATTAGAATTCAATATGTAAAATTTATAAACATAAGAAAATATTTAGGCCTATATTTTGTTACCATGACAACCATTTCTCCTATCTTTCCTATGAAGTACAAAAGTGGTCTTCAAACAATTTTGAGAGCAAAATGAGAATATACATTTTAAAGAGCATCTAAAACATAATTGATTTTTGAATTTTAATCAAAATCGTTTGAGCGAATTTTGAAAAAAAAAAAAAAAAAAAAAAAAAACTGAAAAAGTATATTAGTAAAGTACTAGTACTTTTTGGCCGATTTTGTTCAAAAGCTTCGTGTCACGTCCCAGAGGGTATAAAATTTCAACCTCCTAGCTCTTTTTGTTCTTGAGATATTTTTTCACAGACACACAGTCAGACAGACCCATGTTGCGAAAAACACTTCTTTGGATTCAGGGGACCTCAAAACGTTTATATCCATCAAAATCTCGACATCGAATTTTTGACATGAAACCAATATATAGATGTAAGGGAAAGTAAAAATTAATACCAAAAAATAAAGAATTCAATTCATTTACTTGACATTTAAGTTAAAAATTTAATAATTGAAAATATTATTCATAATATCTTTGACTTAATTTGAAATTATTCTCTTCCTTCTTTAAAAAAAAATTTTTATTTATCAGCTTTCTCCGATTTTACTTAATTAATAGAAATTTATTTATTTTTTTTTTTAATCCCATCTGTTTTTTTTTTCTGCTGCCATATCGAAAGGTGTCGTGTCTTTTTCTGGTTCTAATTTGGCAGACGGTGGTGGTATTTTTCACTCTCTGTGAGGCCTTATCCAGGTAATTATGGTGACGAGGCGATCATTAGTCGTACACAAAAGCGTCCATTACGCTTGAGACGATATCCACGTGCGTGCCTGGGGCGTATATAGTATGCGTGTACACATTTATACATGTGTGAGTGCGTGCGTGTTAGGACACGCGTCTGCGGCGACGCCATCTGTCCAAGGGTCGGCCAATTCCTCATCATACAGACAGCAGACATCACGCCATCGTTTTCGTTTCCATCTATTTCTGTTATACAACAAAAATCTGCTAGCAATTATTTAAAATCGTAATTTAAATTTAGAGAAGAGTATTCTTCTTCTTCTTCTTCTTTCTTCTTCTCCCATCATTTTGATATCACAATAACATCCGCTATACATATGACGCAATTTTCTTAGGGAATCAAAGAATCGATTGAAAATGAGAAAAGTGATAATCAAATTAAAATAAAAGTCATTTTCAAAGTCACGATACTTCCTTATACTTTCATTTAAAAGCCTTCTTCACTTTTTTTAACCGCATCTGTCACACATTCTGAAATAGATTGACCAAATCGCGAAATTTCCCTTCGTAAGCAAGCGTATGTATCAATGCATTGCAAACTATAATTTTTTAACCCTTTTCGGCATATTAGTCCATGGACGAAAGAATTATTTTTAAATACGATATATGGGGTCGAGGTTCATTTATTTAAATCATTTGGTATTCAAATGGTTTAAATTTCATCGAACTGCCTGGGATCCGAACCAGCGCCCCATGGCTTTAAGGCTATCAATATTGACATTTGTCAACATCTCTAGTCTCTCAGCCTCCGGGGAGAGGGGAGGGGGGGGGGCAGCTAGAATTAGTATCACAATTCTAGATACAAATTCAGATTTCATATAAACCTCTATCAATTAAAGTGATTGAACGAGATTATCAACCTAAAGAATTTTGTTTATAAAGAATAGAAAATTTATTGAAGATAAATGGATTAGTTGTATTTTGGATTGATCCTTTCATTCCAAAAAAAAAAAAAAATTGTTACTTAAAGATTAATTCTCAAAATTCTTTTCCTTAACAAATGCATTTTGGCTTGATCTAGTTGGTAGCGTGCATACCTTCTATACCGAATGTCGCGAGTTCGGACCCCAGGCAGTCCGATGATTTTATTTAAGCCATTTGGATACCAAATGGCTTAAAGAAAAATGCCTAGACCCCCCAAAGGATATTATAAATAATAACGGTTATCGTATAAAGTCTTAAATGGCCTAAGTTGCCAAAAAAACTGCGTGAATGTGTGTCTGAGTGTGTATGAGAAAAAAAAAAATAAATAAAACAATGTACAAATGCTTTAAATCGATTTTTATCGAACTCTTTTCCTTAGCTTAAAGAACAATAAATTTTAGATCTCAAATTTCTATTTTTGTCACTCAGGCCGAAACGGCATAGTTTGATCAAACTGGTTGGCCAAATAAAGCTTCCTGAAAAAAATGTATTATTTTAATAAATTCCCGCCTGGCATATCCATCAGCCTTTCCTCGACAATTAACCTCGAGCTTCCTCGCTGCTAAGATTATTAAAATTTGTAAAGTATTCAAATAAAATTATTAATATATACATTTCAGTGAGAATATAAAAATATTTTTAGTTTTTGTATTTATTATTTTAACATCTATTTTTGAATACTTTCATTTTTAGCTTCAAACGATAGGGTAGATAGGCAATCATCACACCAGGCACATTTTGAATATTGCCCATCCGCGCAGGGTAGTGGGAGTTCCGACTTTTGCTAAGAGATGGCGCCAGGTGTTCTATCACTTGCTTTGCTTTCCCTATGCGTGTTGGTTGCGTGTTCTAAACGAGTCCTTGGTGTGAGTTAAAGGTCTTTAAAGATACGATATATAGATGAAAAAAAAAAAAAAAAAATTAAAATAGGCGAGAAAGTATGTATACGATCTTATCTTTTTAAGACTTAAAATACATCTTTATTTACACATTATCCAACTTCCGGTTCCGGTTTTATATATAGTTTTTTATTGTTATTTGGTGTCAACAACATATATTTACATATAAATAGCGTTCCAAAATATCTTTAAAAAGTTGCCAAGGGAGCGCATTTGATAAAGCCCTAAACTCTTTGAACAAATCGATCTTCTAAAAAATTGACCTGCTTAAATAAAATTTGATAATTTATTTTCTTATTCCTTGGTTTTTATATCACTAAATATATAATCTTCTCATTTATTATAGATATCACTCCAACGAGAAAAATTTGTATATCAATTAAGGGATGTCTTATCAATTTCTATTCAAATAAAAATAATTTTAATTAAATTTCATAATTACATTGGTTGACAAGGTTTTCTTTACTAGTACTAGAATTTAAACAAAAACAAAGTGAGATTTAAACTTTCGAACAAAGTGTTTTCAGCATCTCAGGGCTAATGCAGTTTTAAACGATTTAATTATATTAATTTACGTTATAGCGATCCAGGTATATTTATTTAACATTTATACTAAATGGTATCCAATTTATTGAAATTTAAATATATTTTCATTGTGAGGCATGTCTTTGTGGCTGTAAGTATTATTAAGGAGTCGAAAAAAAATCCAAGACATAGGCAGCCAAAATTATTTCTTTTATTATTGCCGTTCCAGGCTGACGTTTCGGCCACTGGTCTAGGCCATCTTCAGAGCTAAAATATTTTCGCACATTTTATTATAACATGTTATTGTGACACTTTCTATAAAATATAATAATATACAGTATTAATTTACAAAGTACATACCCGGAGGCGAGAATAAATGAAAATTAATAATAATTTATTCTCGCCTCCGGGTATGTATTTTGTAAATTAATACTGTATATTATAATATTATAGATTATATTTTTATATTTTATAGAAAGTGTCACAATAACATGTTATAATAAAATGTGCGAAAATATTTTAGCTCTGAAGCTGGCCTAGACCAGTGGCCGAAACGTCAGCCTGGAACGGCAATAATAAAACAAATAATTTTGGCTGCATATGTCTTGGATTTTTTGACTCCTTAATATATTTTCATTGGAATGGCTGGATTCCAAACTTACTACCCTTGTCTTTTGTTGTTGTCACTATCTCTAAGATCTCGGCCGCGGCTGGGTATATGAAAATTATTTTTAAATAAAATTAATATTCAAAGTTTCAAATATTCCATCAGAAAATTGATAAGTAGACAATAGGTTTTATTTTAAAATCATCATACCTGATATACATACAGTAGACTATATGAAATTTCTAAAACAATTTTATCGAAATAAAACAAAATCTTAATGCTTACTTCAGTAAATTATGATTTGAAGGAGGGTCCGTATCAATCAAGGAATACAAAATTATTTTTAAATATGCAGGAGACAGCTATCAGCGTTTTGTATGCAAAAAAATTTAACTTACCTATAAAACTTCCATTTTCACTGGACCACCTAATAAAGAAACATACATTTTCTGAGATTTTGAAGGTACATTTACATGTACATCCCTATTCCGTATTGACCCTTTACAGTATAGCCACCCTTGAGAGGTAACCTTATATCTTGGTTAATAAATATTTTCTAAATAACTTTATTTCAATCATTTCTTGTTTAGTCTTTATTTCTGATAAAAACAAGCTTTTCAAATAAATTATATTTTTGTTTACCATCTCCTTATTGATAAAACAATTTAACATAAAATATTTTTTTTTTAGAATATTTAATGAATATCTTTAAGTAACTTATTTCTTTTATTTAAGTAGCTATATACTTTTATGTTATTTACAAATGTATTCCATATTCGAATTCGTTAACAAAGATTTTCTTTCTATTATTTTGAAATTTTTGTTGTAATTTTTTTCAAACAGTTTAATTTTTGATGAAATTATATTTTTTAATATTTATCTTCCATCTACTTTTTTTACTTTCTGTTATCTATAAATGTAATATATATAGGTCTCTATAGAGAGAAAGTATTGGATTCATATCAAAAATTCGATGTCGAAATTTTGATGGATATACACATTTTGAGTTCCCCGGAATCCAAAAAAGTGGTTTTCAAAACATGGTCTGTCTGTTTGGGTGACTTTTGTGTCTGTCTGTCTGTCTGTGTACAAAATATCTCAAGAACGAAAAGAGCTAAGAGATTGAAATTTTATATTTAAGTTTGGCACCCTCCTGGGCTTTTGAACAAAATCGACCAAAGAGTACTAATAATTTACTGATGTAAGTACATCAGTTTTTTTGATTTTCTCAAAATTCGCTCCAACGATTTTGATTAAAATTCAGAAAAATTATTTTTTAGATGCTCTTTCAAATGTATATTCTCATTTTGCCATTGAAAACTTCTGAAGACCACTTTTTTTTTGTACTTCATAGGAAAGATAGGAGCATGGGCGTAACTAGGGGATGCCGGGGGACCTTGCCCCCCCAGAAGGCTCGTGCCCCCCCCCCAAAAAGCTCCTTGCCCCAAGAAAAATTGAGAAAATATAGGGCTTACCAGGCCCACCGGAAGATTTCTGGTCCCACCCCCCCCCCCCAGGGAGGAGGCAGGTTCCATGCCCCCCAGCCAAATTCTCTAGTTACGCCCATGGATAGGAGAAATGGTTGCCATGGTAACAAAATATAAATATTTTACCACCTTGAATACAAATGTAACATACTGTTGGAAACTAAATATATGTCGACACAAAAAATCTGGTGTGAGTGCACAGAACAACTTTCGATTACCGAAGCTTGTGTGCTGTGAGACCAGTCACAGCAGATTTTTTAATTTTAATTTTGAATTATTTATATCTACTCCTGAGGTTGTTTTGACTATACATTTATTGTATTAAAGAAAAGTTTGTATTGATGGTATTCGATGTTTTAGTTTCTCCCATGCAAGGTCTAGCACTGCTTGGCCTTGCTTGTCAAAACAATGTTCTTGGGGTCTGTTCCTCTCTGTCTAGGCCAAGGCCACCAGCCAATCCATTATAAAAAAATATATTGCATATATTTCAACTTTGCATGATTTTATAATTAGTTCACTATTTTTACACCCCACTCTGTTATTTGGAATTTAAATAGCCTACATACTTTAATCTTTTCTTTCCCTTTGAGAAACAATTTAACGAAAAGAATAAAAAGAATTCATATTTATATCATTAAATCTCAGATCTTAAATACTAATTCAAAAAATATAACACCGTAAAGTGAATGCTATTTATAAAAAATCGTTTTTTTATTCAAATTTAAATATAAAATAATAACATTGCAAAAGAAATTGATTTTTTTCTAAGATAACCAATCAAGCACTTAATTCATATTAAAAAAAAAAAAAATACTGGTTCGAAATTAAAGTTAATTGATAGTATTTAGAGTTGAGTTTCTAAAAATGGCTATTATATATTCAACACTTTGGATTAAAATGAAGTTTCCACCCTCCCCGCGGCCTCTTTTGTCCACTTTGGTGAAAATGAACGGGTGTTTTGACCCCCACCTGAAAGGGAAGCGAGGGAAGGACTCCTAATCACAAAGAGAGAGAATTTTTTTTTTTTTATAACTTTGCGTGGGATTTCGTGCTCTTAAACTATCTTGCAATGTTGTTTCGGCTCTCTCTTTTCTCCCCAAAAGGTGCGCATGCAAATTATACAGTTGGTAACTTTAGACCAATTAACTCTCAACACCACTCGGTTAATTATATTTAAATGTTCAGTTTTTGCTTAGAAATTTTTTATTACTCTATTATTATAAAATATCTGGGTAATAGAGAAACAACGAAAAAAAAAATCATGATAACTTTTTAACTAGAACATATTGTAAATTTAATAAAATAATAAAAAAATAATATATTCTTTTCTTAGACATCTATATGCATATCTAAAGAATAAAAAATTACTCATACGTATGTACGGTATTAAATTACGTGTATTTTTTTTTTAATAATAGCTAATATTAAATTAAAAAAAAAAAAACAAAAAAAAAACACTGATTTGCTTTAACTTACGCTTTATGAAAATTTTAACAAAGGTAAGGTTTAAGATTAGATAAAATATTCCAGTCCCAAGCGAGAAAAATCTTTTTCAAATCATTTGACTAAACATAAGAAAATTTCGCAAAAGAGATTTTGGGGAGGGGGAATAACTCCGGAATCGGATATTACAACTCCGCAGGGACGTTCTGCGATGTCCCAAAGTTGCAGCATCGTCCCTTCGACGTCTTAATGTCCGATTTTTGTTTGCACTGCTATGTGGGTACGTGCCTGTGCAGTAAAAAAACAAAATTCAATTTTATTATAAACAAATTTTAAAAAAATTTCCTACTTTTTTTTTAAATTAAAAGACGGGCTCTTTTCTAATATTGCATATTATACATAATAAAATATATAGCAATTTCATTAGTGGAGGGGCTTTAGGATTTTAAACCTAAAAACTATAAACTCCCTCCCCTGGTTTCGCCACTGTGTACAAAATTATTGTTGGAGATTTTTTATTGGAATAACGACTGACGATACTGTAAAGTTCTAATTCAGTCGTCATTCCAATAAAAAATTTTCTACAAAAAACTATTCTTTTACTCGTTCGAACATGTAAAACAGAAATACTGAGTAAAGAACCTGATTTTTCTATATCTTTACTCTAGAAAAGTGAAATTAGTAGCAACTATCACCAATATTATAGTTTATTGGTGAATGTCCCTCATAAAAATAAATAGGCCTATATTAACCGAAGTCGAGCTTTTACCAAGGTTGTTTTAATTTTTTTTCTAACATGGAATGTCACCCAAAGGTGATTCGCCGATTCTTTTGAAACTTGGTGCATTTAAAGAACTCATCTAAAGATTAATTTAGATGAAAAAAGTTTCAGGGATGGGCATACAGAAATATTTTTTTTTTTTCGTGTTTGGAAGAATTTTGTGAGGAAGATATCTGATCGCGTTATACTTTTCAATTTAAATATCAACTTATATCAGAGAAATAATATACTAATTTTGCAATCATTAGCACACAATCAGCTCTCTTCACCAAGATATATTAATCTATTTAAATACTCGTGGTTTGCATCGGGTTATTCTCAATGTCATCCTGGTCATTTCGATAATCCTGTTGGATTTTGTTTCAACAATGAAAATAACTTATGTTATAAAGACGAATCATGTGATTTTTCTTTTATAAAATGCAGTTATTGTAAGAATGAGATTTGTTTTAAGCATTTTTTCATTGAATTTCACTATTGTACTGATTTTATAGATTAAGTTAAAAATACCTGGTATTTAAAAAAAATGTTTCTGTATGCCCATCCCTGAAACTTTTTTCATCTAAATTCATCTTTAGATGAGTTCTTTAAATGCACCAAGTTTCAAAAGAATCGGCGATTCACCTTTGGGTGACATTCCTTGTAAGACTACAAGGCACTAATAAACAATAATATTGCTGATTGTGTAGCTAATTTCACTTTTATAGAATATTCTTTCATTATACCTAATCTTAAACATTACCTTAACAAACAATAAAGATACAAATTTAACATTTCAATATTATAGAGGAGAAATTTGTTTTAATAAAAAAACGATACGTTAATAATGAACGTTTGCAATGAAATTTTATACTTACAAATTTTTTTACGATATTATCAATATTTAACTCATACCTCATTATATTTTCACTTTTTAGAAAATCTGCAGCGACACTTCTAGACATCGATAATATAAAAAAAAAAATACAAAATATTTTTTATTATAATAATTTAAAATTTATATGAGTATTGTGAATGGAAAAAGAATTGTATTTAAATTAAAATTATTTCTAAGAATACACATATCTCCCAAGTGACAATAAAAATAATACTTACCACAGAACAAGTTTTAATATAACAAATAAAAAAAAGTGGCTTTGGAATTCGTTTTCGTTCTTTTTGATTACTTTTTGATCTAGCAAAAGCAATTCATTTAGTCTATAAAACCGTTCAAACAACAATAAATCACATCGAAATATTAACTATTGTAGAAATCAGCCATCGATACATATAAACATGGACACAATACTTGAAAGAAAAATAATTAAAAAATAAAAAAGAAATAGAGAATGTATTCAAGTCTAGGGTTTTATCTGTGCTCACTACAACATGCTCGTTTGATTGGGTCATTAATTATTTATTATAGTCAATGGATCTTTAGTGAAATTAATCAGACAATTTTACATATGATTTATATTTATGACTTGTGTTAAAAAAAGAAAATAAAAAAAAGGATCTCTCAAACATAGCTACACTTAACACTCCACTGGAGAACGAAGTTTTTTTGCGACTTAAAAGCTATAAAATGATTTTTTCCTTCATTTAATATTACTACAAAAATTATCCTCATGTTAAAGGAAGGATACGATTTAATTAAATTTTAAGACTTCGATAAAAAAAATTATCATAGATAAAAAGAGAATAATTTTTAGTATATAAAATTTTATTAAGAATTATTTTATATTATTTATTTATCTATCTAAAAGGTCTCAAAAGTTGAAAAAATACACTTCCAGAAACATTGACGCTTTAAGGGGCCTTATAAACTTGTGATAGCATCCTTAAATCCGGCCCAGTATATAAATATAAATTTATATCTATCTAAGCTTTATACTAACACATTCAAACCCCATCGAATGGCCTTTTCAAACAACTTAAATTTGAAAATTTTATTCTTTATCTTTAGATCTATTATTCCTCTTTTTATAAAGTGTCTTAATTAACAATTTAAATATTTAAATTAATGTTCTTTGTGTCTTTTGTAAAAAACACTCACCCTTTTTTCTCATTCACACTCACACTCAAACACTTTTATTTTAAAACGTCCGACATGTTAATCTAAAATTGTTTTTTTTTCAGCATCTGAGGACACTTACATCTACACTGTAAAAAAAAATATGAATTTTCAATCATTTTCCATATACTTTCGTGGTTGAATATTAATATGCCCAGGATATGAAATAAAATTAATATAAAAGTTTATGAACAAATTACCAACTTTTAAACTTATCTTTTTCTTTGTGTGCCGCCAAATTTTGAAATCGTTAAAAGTGCACCGCGACAAGTTGAGAATCACTGGTCTAAACGTTCTCAAATAACTCGACTACCTCAAGGAATTTTTATTAATATTATTTTATAATTATTTTAAGGAAACTTGAAATTATTCTTTTAAAATTTATTTCACATATCTAAATTTATTAAATTCTGGTTTGAAATTCGCGCTCTAAACTATTTAAATATTTATGAAGTATATTACAATCATACTAATTAAATAATTTTTATAAAGTAATTCAACTAAATAGCTATAAAAATAAAAATAAAAATTAACAATTTTTACCAAAATAATTAATTTTAAAATATACAAGACATTTGTTAGGTTGGCAACAAATTGAACTTTCTCAATATATTCATAAACAGTTTATGAAACAGAGTTCCTATACTTGTATAGGAAGTTTTTTGGAAGTTTTTTTAACAGTGTAGGGACTGGATTCTTAGGTTTTCACCTTTTTTTTCCTTGACTCCAAACGCGAAATGGACAAATTACTTTTTCGACTTATGTGTTCTGGAGTTGTTTAACCAAATTTTAAAAAACCTAAAAAACCCTAAATTGGTTCGGGCTACCTAAAATCACCTAAATTAGAAAACTCATCTACCGAGATTTTATTTTTTAATTTATTGCTGCTTTTAGATTGAGAAAAAAGAGAAAGTAAAATTATAGAATTATGTATTTCATTTTATGTACTTCAAATTATTTAATTTTTTAATATTGTTTGGGCCGAATTTTTTTTTTTAAAATTTTTTTAAAGGAATTTAAAAAAAAATAAAACTTTTTTCTCATAAAAATTTTACAATTATAGATTTTTTAAAATTAAAAAAAAAAAAAATTATAATTAAAATAATATTTTTTTACAAATTTCTGTACATATTTAAAATTAATTAAAACTTTTTTTTTCCCCAAATGCGTTTTATTGGGCGAAAACCTAAAAAAACTTATTTTGGGTGTTACAAAAACCTAAAAACGAGTCGAATCGAACTTAGAAATCCGGTCCCTACTTATAACTCGTCCTTATTTTTCTATATTAACTATCTAATTTATATCCGAAACCATACGATAATATTTTGATTAAATCCTCATAAATTATCTAATTTAAAAAATATTCATGATAATATAGAACCAAAAATTTAGCCATATATAATATAATAAGAAAAAAAGAAAATTATATAAAATAACCCTGAAAACACATCAAAACAGAATCAGAAATTTTTTTTTTAATTTTTAAAAATGATAAAATAATATTAAAATAATAGTCTCTGACAGTATTATTATTATTATTAAAATTCATAAAACATTTTTCCAATCTAAAGAGAATAAATTATTTGAAATTTTTTTCTTTCTAAATCATAGATATTACTTATCTAGAAAAAAATTGGTCTATTTGTATCGACTTTTCGCTTTGAAACGAAGAAACTAACAAAAGAATTAGAATGAAAGAAGTTGGGGGGTGTGGGGAGGGGGGGGGAGAGAGGGGAAGGTGGGTAATTTCCAATGGGCTTTGCAGTAGAAAAAAATGTTTCCTTCATTTGTGCTATTAAAGAAATTATATAGATATATAATGTATTAGTATTTAGCCGTCATTTTTCAAAGCATAGTGGTAATAAGGAGAACATTTCCATTGCAGTAAACATGCCTTGACACAAATTGCTTTCAAGATGGAGAAAGAGACAGGGAATAATATAAAATATATAAATGAAATAATAATAAATGGAAAAATTATCTTTGTTTGTTTGGTGTGCAAGTATAAAAGTAGTCTATAAGAACTCTAATGGAGGCTCAATATGTATATTTATAAGAAGCTAATACATAGAGCAGAAATCGAAATAAAAAATTAATATTATTTATCAGGAATAAAAATAAAATTGGAATCACCAAGACAGTCAGAGGGGGTAGGTTAATCATAAAAAATTTTTTAGAAGAAACAATTTATAAAAATTTATATAATTTTTTTTATTTTAATAGGCCTATAGCTACTTATAATCATCTTAGGAGAGGAGAGATGACAATTTGTTCAACAGCTTGTTAGTGTGGTCACATACCCTCGAAGCGGTAGGCGCTTAAATTGATTTCAATGAAGAAGTCTTTATCTACCTGAGACCGGCCAAAAAAAGCAAAATAGAGAAAAAAGTGCTTAAAAAAAGCATAAAAATCTTGAATAAAAAGTTGTCCACATATTACGTAACTCCTTTTTTGACGATATTCTAGTCCCCACCTATCACAGTTAGTCACATACAAACAAACCCCCTTACAAATATTATGCCACAATATAGATTCACCCCCCTCTCCCGAAGCCGATACTTGTTTTAAACTTTTTCTTAAAATTTCTTATACAAAATTCATATCATTTTACCTTTTTTTTACTTTCTCGTATAGAATATAAAGAGAAAGTATTGTAATCGTAAAAAAATTCGACTTCGAGATTTTGATGTTTTCCACGTTTTAGACCTCCCTGAGTCCAAAAATACCATTTTGGGCATTATGTCTTGTGTGTGTGTGTGTGTGTGTGTGAACATGATTGCTTAAAACCCAAAGCAGCTTGATGGATGAAATTTGGTATATCTCCTTACACTAAAATTGTAGATTTCTATCAACTTTTGGAGTAAATACGTCACTTGGAAGTAGTACTTTACCTAATAAGTTTTTTCAGAAATTTTAAAATTTCCAATTTTTTTTGTTATATTATGAGAAAATACTCAACTTTAAAAAGTTTTTATTCTTTGGTATTTTCCCGAAAACTGAATAGTTTTTGAAATAATCACAGAAGAAAACGACATTTTCGTAAATTTTGGGAAGAAAAATCAAAACAAAATCATACAGGTGTCATTAAAAAACATGTAAATATGAACAAATGAATTTCCAAAATTTACGAATATGTCAGATACTGTTGACATATAAATAAAATTACCAAACTTATACAACTCGGAAATCTTGATAGTCTTCAAAGTCGATTTTCTTGAGTGTTCTTGAGTAGTGCATCGTACTGCTCTAGAAAGATTTCCAGATACTAATCTTCAAATTCTATGAATTTAAAAAAAATCGGTGACCCAAATGTCGCGACTTCGCCTTGTAAGTTAGAAAATTTAATATTTACATTTAATTGAATTTTAATAAAAAAATTTTTTTTTTAACTCTCATCAACGTGAAAACAATTATAATAAATCTTATATTAAATTTAGGAAATAAATTATTACACGCCAAAGCAATCAAATTTGAGAATAAAATTCAATTATAAAGTAAAAAAAAAAAAACGAATTTTTAAATCAATCTTGGAACTTTTTCAACTTAACTTGTTTTTAAATAAACTTTTTTTTCGTCTTTATCGCAAGTCTTAATCATCTAATTTAAAAGTAATTACCTCCTTGTGGAAAAAAAGAGATGAAAAAAAATCGTGTAAATTATTATAAATTAAAACAAAAAAAAAAACTCATTAATTTGAAGTTTATTGATTTAAAAGTTTCAAGTTGGATTTATATAAAAGCGACAGAATAATTTATTAAGTAACTAATATGGAAAAAAAAATATAGGCCCTATATATTTTTGGATACTTAATTATTAAAATTCTTTCATTATAATTAAACAAATACGGTATACACTATTTTATCTTCGTCAATTACAAGTATTATTAGACAACTAAAGTCCTGGTGGCGTCTGGTCTTATCTAATATTAAAACAATTTTGACATATAATTTCATTAAGCAAATTATTGATCAAAATTTTTTTATTTTTAATTATATTTTTTTTTCTTTAAATATGTGCTACAGTATTTTCTTTCACTTTGATGACACTGCCTCTCAGTCCATAACTCTAACACCTAACAACAAAATATTTTTGTATAATTTTTTTGCTTTTAAATTTTAAACATAGCCAACCTATATTTTTTTAATAATCATAAAGAGATGAAAAAAAATTTAGAGAGAAAAATAGCATAAATAACTTTTTCGTTTCATCATTAATTAAAAAAAAAGGAATTATTCAAAAAAATCACATGTTATTACAAAAGAATATGTATAAACATGAATGCCCTTAGGGAAACTGGAGAGGGGGAAAATCGAAAGAAAATACAAATAACAAATTTTTTCTAAAATTAATTTAGGATAATTAATGAAAAAAAAAATAGATAATTTTAACAAAATTATTCTGGAAAAAAGAAAAAAAACGAACAGGTTTTTTGAATAAAGCAACTAGTAATAAATAAAAAGAATCAGTAGGATTAGAATAAGTTTAATTATGTAAAAAAAATATACGTTATAAATATAAAATTTTTAATTAAAATAAAAATTTCCAAAGATTACCTGTATATTATATGAGCCTTTTTCCCAATTCCATGCCACAGCAATGTATAATATGTTAAAATCTATAATTTTTTGACTCAATAAAAATAAATAAATTGCACTCTCTCTCTTTTAATCTAATTAAAATATTTTAGTTCCAATCGTTCCATATTAAATAACAATAATAGAAAAATCATCATTCTGATCCCACTGGCTTTTATACTTTTATTTTCCTTCTTTAGATTTTATTATTAAATCATGATTTGAAAATTTTCTTATCTATGTGTGACATTTATCCAAATTCGCCTGGATCAATCAATTCCAAACTTCAGAAACTTTTTACTTGTTATCCAAATTTCTTCATCGTTTAAAACAAATCCTAAGTTAAACTTTACTTTTTTCTGAATATATTATTAAATAAACAAAAGTGTTCAAAATAATAATTTTTATTAGACTATTCTACTATTTGAATAATTAACTTACATGTTTTATTTAGAAAATTTCTTCAATTTATGGATACAATAAAATTAACTTATTGTCTAACAAAATCATTACAAACAATTGAAATCAAAGTTACAAATTGTGCATTTCAAATTCGACCCCAAAGTTAATCCATTTTAGTAAAATGACACATCTAACTATTTTTATTATTTATTAATTATTATAAAAAATGATATTGTAACAGATGAAATAAATATTAAGTTGATCATATCTATTTTTTTTTTTTTTAGTTTAGAGAAAATTAAATACTTTATTCAATAATTTTTTAGTTCATCATTTAGTGAGATTAATATTCTCAGCTCTGACCATTTGAGGAGCGAGATGTTTGGTTTATCTTGGTCTACCTGAATGGTTGAGGCGCCTAATGAGCCGTGATGCGACCCCCGTACGGTGACGTCGATGACGATGACTCCAGGGACCCCTCCCCCAAGAAAATGGTCTCTCATATGAATGACAAATCATTTCTCTCTCTCTCGCCTCCCGCATATCGGATTAATTATCCAATGATAAATGATCCCTGTCCCAAAGCCATCTCTCAATATATGAACGAAGTGGGCGGGGGTTAACTACATCGCCATGTGACATTTGACAACCAATAAGAGTCATCATCATCGTGATCATTATGTGTATTTCGACTTTAGAAATAAATTAAAATACATTAGAACAATCAAAGTCTATCATTAGTTTAATTTAATTAAATCTAGAAAAGATAAATTATGAGAAATATTTTTTTTTTAAGTTGTTAAGGTCTCTTTCGACATCTGAGGCCATTTCGACCCCGTTCCTATTTATTTAAATTGATTGGTATCTAATTAAAATGAAATAAATTTCTCGCCTGGGACGGGATGTGAAATCTTGAGCTTTGGCATCAGAAACTAATACTCTACCTCTGAGCCATGGGTAAAGGGCAATTTTAAATTTGATTTTTTGATTTTTGCTTTATTTTCGAATTTACAGTATATTTAAATGAAAAAAATCTGGTGTGACTGTCGGACAGCACACAACTTCTCTTAATTTCGGTAATCGAAAGCTATGTTCTATGCGACAGTCACACCAGATTTTTTTATTTATATATACTGATTATTCGAAAATAAAGCAAAAATCAAACTTAAAATTGCCCTTTACCTAGGGCTCGGAGGTATCATTTGTAGCCCGGTTATTATAAAACTTTCAAACGTTAAAAAAAAAAAAAAAAAAAAAACTTTCAAACATCTTTTCTCCAATTGTTGAATTTCGGACTTTCGCCACTATGATTCTCAACAGGCGATATAATCCAACTCTCATCCATAATCAATTTATGAATTTAATTCAAAAGTTATTTTAAATTAGAAATATATACCGTTTATTTTAAAATAATTTTAGAGTTATATGTAATAACTTTAGAGGAGCTCTTAAAAGAAGCTTTTAATTAATAAACCTTCTGCTTCCTGTCTGATAACTAACGATCTAGTGCTTTTAAATACCTTCAATTGGTTGATGGACTTTTTCATTGAATGACCAATTCAAATGAATATACATCATTTGAGACTGATCCTTTTAATAGCAAACTACTGAATATTTCAATTTTTATTAAAAGCATTTTAGAGATTATATTTCTCTTTTTATATATATTTTAATCATCTTTGAGAATTTTTAATATTATACGCTAAAGTGGAGCATTTTAAAAATAATTTTAAAAGATAAAAGCAAAAGCAAGTAATGAAAATGTTGATTCTATTGAAAACGTTAGAATAATAATAATATTCTTGCTTTATTAAAGGAAAATATCCTAACCTCTTTAAAGGGAATATTTTATAAATAAAAATCTAATGTGACTGGTCTGTGAATACTCTATATGACCCCCATGGTCGAGTGAATAAAGTTAACAACAAATGTCACTATTAAAAACCTCAAAGGCTGGATGGATCCCAGGCAACCCGAAGAATATTTGGACTATGTTATGCACGAAGGAACCAAGCGCTATTAACCTTAATCTGAGAAAAGTGGAATTTCATTTGCACAATTGTAACAAGCCCAATGGCAATGTCTTTTTTTCTTGTTTTATACAAAAAAAAAAAAACAGTGCACAGAGTAGTAATGTTGTTTTTTAAATAGAGGTAGATCTTCTTATATCAGTCTCTTCCCTTCTATATTTTCAACAGGCGTCAGACTGTGCGACGGGCCGGCCTGTTCTATTTCTTTCCGGTCGCAAAAACCCATGAACCGCCGACTCCGCGCCGTTGGATTAAGAAGAAGAAAGAAGAAGAATTTGTTAATCACCCAACTTAGGGATTAATGATTAGTGCTGCCATCTGGAGAAATTAAAGTAGTATCAAGCAAAACATATCCCATGACCAAACTGTTTATTAATGATATACAGAATCTAATGACCGAACAATGGTCGTTTTTTTTTATTTAAAATCTTTTTCGGCATCGGAGGCCATTTAGACTCCACCCCTTTTTATTTGGAAGCTAATTTTTTTTAATGGGACGGGAAGCGAACCCGGGACCTTAGGCACAAGAAAGCTCTGAGCAACGGGTCACGGGCTAGACAATCATTTGAATAGTTTCTATAAATACATGTCCTAATAATCTTCAATAATAAATAATTGTATTGCTTAGAATCTATTTAAAGTTTCGGATATTGAAAAAGTCTTACAAAAATCTTTCAGTTTATAAAAGAGAAAAAATAATTGGTTCTTTTAACCTAACATCTTTTCCCCAGCCCACGGGGCGTGGTGTAGAGGTTAGCGTGCTAACCTCATATACCAAACGTGCGGGTTCGGACCCCAGGCAGTCCGATGATTTTATTTAAGCCATCTGGATACTAGATGGCTTAAATAAAAATGCCTGGACCCCCTAATATATATAAATTTATAAATAACGGTTATCGTAAATGTCTTATATGGCCTGAGCTGCCGAAAAGACAGTGTGAATGTGTGTGTGAGTGTGAGTATGAATGAGAAAAAAGTGCGAATGTTTTTTAATAATAAAAAAAAAAAAAAAAAAATCTTTTCCCCTTTTTTAATCTATATTTTTAAAAATAATTCTTTTGTTTTTGTAACAACCTGATGCTAGAACATGACTTTGTTTTCGCCTGGAGGGACACTAAGCTAAAGCAATAGACTGAGGAGGAGGAAGGTGTCTAAAAAAAGAAGAGAGTGAGAGAGAGAGCAAGGGGTAAAAATTACCATAATTTACGCTGCGCATACTTTCCTGCTGATGGCTAATAGCTTATTGGCCCTCGAGTTTCACGAAGACAGATTGTCCAGATGTCGGTCTGTGCACCAGATAAAGGGCTAAGAAGAAAAACAAAGAACCAATTGAGAGCACTTGATGTTTTAATTGTGACCTCAAGAGGATTCGTTAGCTCTTTTAATTAGCTATAGGACTCTCTCTCTCTCTTTACATACCAATTTTAAGGGCAATATATACAAATAATTTGAAACAATCTTTGAGTGTTGTTTGATCCAACAATTGTTCAAGACGAATAGACTATGATAAATGTAGAGGATAGGGAGTTATATAGAACCCTTACGCATGGAAATATTCTCTCCCAATGAAGCCCTTTTAACAAAGAGCAACCTAAGAAGCTCTCTGAATAGAGAATTACTCCTCACAACATCTCTAGTTAAATGAAAGGAACCGAATGAAAATTAAAAAATAAGTGTAATTAGATATATTTTATTATTGTTTTTTACTTTCTCTTACCTCTATTGTTATTGAGAAATTGAATTATTTTCTATTTTCATTGAGTTACAGTAGCCATTATCCTTATCTAGTTTCCACGAAAGTTCACCTGATATAAATTACTTATTAATGGAACTCAAATTATTATATTTGTAATATTCTAATCTACACTTTAAGAATTTAAGGGGACCTTGGCAGTATAGCAACCGTTGGGGGATCGTTGAAACAATTTGGAAACCACTGCTTTAGATGGATGATTCAGAGGAAGAAGAAGCTTGTTGAACGCCTACCGGGAGCCAGTGATACTTTGAATTTTCACAAAAATTGCCATAATGGCCCAATCAGTCGGAGAAGACAATAAATTAAAAAACAATTCATTACAAGTAAATAGAGAGAAAATTTTTAATGACAATAATCCAGTCCACATGAATACAGAGATAAATAAAAAAATCAAATAAAATTTAAATTAGTCCCTAATAAGTTATTAATCGATTTGGTTTCCTATTGAGTTCATTTAATTTTGGTCTTTCTCGGGCATCGATCCCATTGCCACCTCCCCTTCCTTAATTCCCACTTTTCCATTCGTTTTCTTCCTTTGCTGTGGCTCTCAACTTGCGTGATTCCACGCACCCTTCGACTTCAACCCTCCTCCTCTGCCGTCGTCTGTTATTATTCGACATTAAAACTCACGTTTTGATCGCATTTGTTGACCAATTCTCAGAAGTCTAATTACATCGGACACTAATTGGCACCCTTTATATATACGTATATATTTCAGTCCTTTATGAAATGCTTCCATATTCAGTACACCTACACCTGTTATTTATATTTCTCAACATTTAAATTTATTATTATTATCTCTTTTATGATTTTTAATTTATTCTAGATTTTAGATAAATGTTAACATTAAAAATTAAGATATGGTCTTATTCAATATTCTGTATTTTAAAGTGTTTTCTATTCTCTAAATAAAATTTTGTATAAATTAAATTTTGTATAATTAAAGAAATGATCTTTAATATAAAATAAGATGATAACCCCAACCTTCCCTTGCTTTAATTTTTTTACTTTTTTTAATAAGTTTATTTCTATAAATTATAATAAAAGAATATGCAAAGCTCTGGATAATTCATTAGTCTAATTAAAATTTTATTTAGATTATAGAAAAACACTTTATAATCGTTAAATCAACTTCATGGAGGTTTTTTTTTTATTGTCCTGGAATGTAGGCGTTTATTTCAAATCCTGGTCAGCTGGTCTTTTAATAATAAATTTTTTCCATCATGAAGGAATTTTATTTTTCATTTCACCTAGCCAATATCTCACACAATAAGAACTTATAATTTATTTCTATTATGTGGTAGAAATAAGGCCTTTGGAGAAGAGAAAATACTCTTGTTTAATGATTCTAAGGTCATTATTTTTTTCTTAAGAAGAGTATATAATTGTTTTTTGGCTATCAATTAATTGAAATAAATAGAGACGGGATGTAAATGGCCTCCAATGCTGAAAAAAATCATAAATAAATAATTATTATTATTTTTATTTTCTGTTACCCTATACATATATGAAATATATATAGAGAGAAAGTACTGCGATCATGTCAAAAATTCGATGTCGAGATTTTTATTTTTTTGGAATGTAAATTTAAATTTATTTATTTTTTAGAAAGAAAAAGTTGACACTATATAATATGTTTTTTGAGATGCTAAGGACTTTCCTAAACAGAATAGAATATTTGTTCTAACAAAATTCTTGAAACTAACAATTTAATTTAATTTATTTTGTAATAGTTTAGTAGATGTTACATTTGTTTTTGTAGCATTGAATTATAAATTTAATTTTTTATTTTTATTTAAGGTCTTTTTCGGCATCTCCTATAGCCATTTAAAGCCGGTCCCTATTTATTTAAACTGATTAGTAGCCAATTCAATTTAAATAAATTTTTGTCGCATGGGAAGGGATGCGAACATGCGACCCTTTGTATGAATTATAAATTAATAGTTAACTTTTGCGCTACAATTATCTATATACAATTAATATAGCAGGTCTATTGATATTTACTGTATCAGTTAAAAAACAAATTGATGTAATCAAAACATCTCTGTCCAAATTCTAATTTTGACTATGATTAATAATATTTTTCTTTTTTATTTGTTTTTGTTGAAAGTTTGAAATAAATCACATTGATTAATATATTTTATATAAATATTCATAGAGAAATTCTTCTATCTCTGAAACGGCGAAAGTTAAAAAAAAAAAAATAATCTTTTATAGTCAACCTTTAGACCTATGGGAATCCAATATTGATAGGTCTATATAATATTAGCACATCTGCTCAACTCCATACACTAATAATAGTTTATAACAAGGCAGGGTAATGGTATGCACCTTGTGATTGTGTGTGTGTCGATGTATATATAATCACAAGACTGAGCTTAGCCAGCTCGTCGTGATTCCCTTTGGCATGTTACACCACAATAAGCCACTCCATGAGTCTCCTCTCTCTTTCTTTCTCTTCTCAATTCTCGATCCTTTCTCTCTCTCTCTCTCTCACTGGGAGTCCCTGTTTTTAATAACATTCGTTCCTCTCATTGAGAGAAGGTGGTTTTGCTTTTGGCCATTAGCACGCACCGTATCTTCCCTCTTTGGTGGCCACATGTGCCAGTCGGGCAACTGTCACAAATATCACTGTCGACATCCAATTAATAATAGAATATTTTAATTTTGATTAAACAAAGGGTCTCACATTGAGTTTTTATTTTCTCGTTACCAACACGCCTTATTTTATTTTTTATAATATTATACAGTAGAGTTTTGCTAATCCGGTCTAAATAAGACCGGCTGAAAATGCCGGATTACCCGAAATATTTAATTTAATGCTTAACTTTTACAAACAAATGATGGCAATGTAATGGCTATCATTGCTTTTATATCCACAAATTTCTACTGAATTTTTAAATAATTATTGTTTTGCCACATTGTATATATTTCTAAGGATAGGCGCACACAGGTGACTTTTGTCACTCAACAGTTTCTGTCACTGTCACCTTTCAAAATCTGGCCGCGCCAACGAGTAGGTGACTGTCACGGTGATTTTTTACAAATATTTAATTCAGTTCTAAAATGGAGTTAAAAGAGACATCAGTTATGTGCGCTCTTTTAATAAATAATCGAAAAAAACATGAAAAAAAAAAATTATTGGATTCATTCAATTTGGAGTGTTAAATTAATATCGGGAAAATTTTATACCCTACATGAAAAATTGAAAAATTATCCCGATAAATTTTTGAATTTTTATAGAATAAGTGTAACAAGTTTCGATTATTTATTGGAACTTTTAAAACGAGTGATTACATTTCAAAATACTAATATGCTTCGAGCTATTCCTCCCGAAGAAGGGCTAACGGTTATATCCGCTACCCTAAGGGCAGGCGCATACGGGTGACTTTTGTCACGCAACAATTTTGTCACTAGCAGAATGAGGCGTCTCATTACATAGGTTTTTATGGGAGTAACGCACACTAAGTGACGTGACAGTAGATTGACTTATTTGTCACTAGGGCAAGCAACTTCTCCGTGACGAAACTGTCACACTCCCATGCGCATACGAGGGACACTTTGTAACTTGACTGTTTTGTCACATTGGAAGAGGTTGTTTGGTATTACCTACTTTCTATATGAAATATACAGAGAGAGAAAGTGTTGATTTCATGTTAAAAATTCGATGTCGAGATTTAGTATATGTACATGTTTTGAGTTCTCCTGAGTCCATAAAAGTGGTTTTCGCGACATGCTCTGTCTGTGCTAGCCGTTCTTTGGGAGGAATAGCTCGACGCATATTAGTATTTTGAAATTTAATCACTGGCTTTAAAAGCTCCAGCAAATAATCGAAACTTCTTACACTTATTCTATAATAATTCAAAAATTTATCGGGATAATTTTTCAAATTTTCATGTAGGGTATACAATTTTCATAGGCCTAAAAATCATAATATAGTCAAAAAATTTTCTAAGTATATTTAGATATTTAATTATACATTGATTATCATTTTTGAATGCAATATTCTTATCAATATCAATTTAACTCAAGACAATTTATTCATAGAACTAGAATTGATCGAATCTCACTAGATATTTTTTTTATCTTAGATCAAAAGGAAATAAAAATACACAAGAGGAGAGCATGGGTAAATAAAAAGGCCCCATGAGCATTAAGGATTGTCTCCATTTAGTCAATTAACCGAAATAAATCAACTTTAATAGACAACATTTAGTCATTATTTATATTTCTCTTTATTAAAAGTTTAGTTATAGGTTAAAATGAAATCGATCAGATTTTTTATCTAAACATTTGTATAATTTATCTGACTTTATTCAAAATTTTGGTCGATTTGATTGAAGATTGTTTAATAAAATTGAACAGCAACGTCTTACTATGAATAAACAACCTTTGTAATCTTAGCTGAATTGTACCTGAAGAAGGCCACAGAATGAGTGGCCGAAACGTTGTAATTTTTACAAATAAACCACAGTTAAACCGAAAATCTAATTCTTTTACTGTGAATAAACATTTTATTTGACTGCTTTTGTCCAGTGTCTTCCAGATATTTTCTAAAGCGGTCCACACAGTTTTATTGCGCAGTTTTCATGTGCAAAAAACTGAGTAAATAACTGTACCCACATAGCACTGCAACCAAAAAGCGGACATTTAGACGTCGAAGGGACGATGCTGCAACTTTGGGACATCGCAGAACGTCCCTGCGGCGTCGAAATGTCCGATTTTTGGTTGCAGTGCTATGTGGGTACAGTTGTCTGAATTGAAGGTGTATGGGCTACTTCAGTTTTTCCATCAGTTTTGCTCTCAGTTTTTTCCTGCAGTCTGTATCGAAATATTCTGTGAATCCCTATCCTCTCTGTCTAACATGGATAGAAAAAGAAGAGCAGCAATTTGCTGTACTTCGAATGCCACCGCTTTTTTAGGCGATTTGTATATGCAATGCAAGACAAGTCCCAAAAGTCGGGCAAATTATGATAGGCTTCAAAGAAACTAAGAAAAGCATCTTTTTTTATGATTATGAAACAGTTATATTCATATATTTTATTAAAATAATTTACACTGTTCCCCTTCTTTAAATTTTGTGGACAACACGCTCCAGCGACATAGCAAAACTGAAGGATAAACTGAGAAAACTGCCCAATTAATATGTGGAAAAGTATAAACTTTTGCTGATCTGCAAAAAAACTGCGTGAACTGAGCAGTTTCCTCAGTTTATCGCTCAGACATGACGTCACACGTGATAAACTGCGCAGTTTAACTGTATGTGAATGGACCGCTTAATGTTGTATGTCTGTGTTAAGACGTCCTTCTTTCATTCCTTCTTATTTATCTGTAAATTATAATCAATTTTGAATCCTTTCGTGATGGAAATTAAACATAAAAAAAATTACTTTCTTAGAAAAATTTTTATTTTAATAAATTCTGCATGCATTGGGGATTAAAAAATAAACAAATATCCATTTCTCACATTTTTATTTCGATCAAAATTTAATATAGATTTTTTTTTTATTTGCTTTTAAATAAATAAGTTCACGTTTGATATATTTTTTTTAAAAGGAATTCTAATTTAAAACCCTATTACTAACATGCCAATCTTGGAAGTTTTTTTTTTTTTTTCGGTTGGAATTCGAATTTGTATTTGTGTTTGCAAAATAAATCGACGCCTCGGATTTGTTTAGCGACAAGGATTGGTAGGAGTAGGGGCAAGTTCGATGGGATGTTGCTGCTGACAGTCCACCCTGCAGGCCTTGTATTTGTTACACTACAGCTACTACCCTCACCACTCCACCCTCTCCCAAGGGGTGCTATATATTTATACTAACGTCGCCTGTTTTTTTTTCCTGGTTCTTCCTGCAAATTTATCATATTTCAAGATCTAAAAGGTTAAAATTTTTATCTCTTTTTTTTTTTTAGAAATGTCATTGTTTTGTTTTTGCTTTTTATTCATTTAAGGTATCAAAGTCAAATATATTATAAAATATGGCAAAAAACTTTTGATAAAATAATGTGTCTGTAAAATTATAATTATATATCATAGTAACTGTGTAGATAAATAGAAAAATTGAAGGATCCTATCTTTCCTATGAAGTACAGGAGTAAAATGTGCTTCAAACAATTTTGAGGTCTAAATGAGAAAAAATATTTTAAAGAGCATCTAAAAAATTGATTTTTGAATTTTAATCAAAATCGTTAGAGCGAATTTTGTGAAAATCGAAAAAAAAAACTAAAAAAGTGCATCAGTAAAGTACTAGTAGTTTTTGGCCGATTTTGTTTAAAAGCTTATTTTCACCCCTCAGAGGGGATGCCTAATTTAATCTAAAATTTCAACCTCGTAACTCTTTTAGTTCCCGAGATATTTTGTTCACAGACACACACACACAGACAGACCTTGTTGGGAAAACCACTTTTTTAGATTCCGGAGACCTCAAAACGTGTATATCCATCAAAATCTCGACATCGAATTTTTGATATGAATTCAATACTTTCTCTCTCTATATATATATTCATATATAGGTAAGAGAAAGTAAAAAAGGAATAAAATTCTTGTGTTAAACACACCATATTTTTATTTTTGAATTTACCAATTAAAAAATGTTCAAAAATATTTTTTTCTACATTATTAATGATAAATTATTAATTAATCTTGTAACATAATTCAATGTTCTGCAATCAAACAATTATGATTTAGAGACTTGAGTGTCAACCAATACATCAATGTCCAATCAATCGGTTAAAAAAAAATAAAATTTATTTTTCTTTTATTTTACTAGTGCCATTCATTAGTCTTTGTCTCTTAAAGGACTAGCTAAATTAGCATAATTTTTAATCATAATAAATTTATATCTTAATTTATGAAGGATTATTCGACTAAAGCATAAACAGAATCGAGAAAAGACCAGCAGATATTTCCCTCCATCTACTTTGGATCCTTTTATGCGTATTGCAACGGCTAGAGCCGGTAATCCAACTTCCATATTTAATTAAAAAAAATAAATAAATAAAGCAATTGTTTCTCTCATCAAGGAATCGAATATTTTAGGCGCGATTGAATTGAATTATTCGAATGAGAAATTGTCTCCCTACTATCTTTTTTCTAGCTTTTGTGCGTCCTTGCAGTCTGATTCGCGTGGACAAAGCCCAAGACCACAAAGTGTTCGTTCATGTGCAATCATTTCTGATATAAAGAGCGAAAAGATAGAAATCCTTGAATTCCTTCATCGACACACAGAGACACAGGCCAGATAGTCAGAGAACAACATAGAGATTAAAAAAATCCTACTTACTGGCGACCTGAGAGCACCATTCGAAACAAGGTAAAAAGAAAAATCACAATTATTCGCCAACTGAACCAGAACAAAAAGATTTTTTATATCTTTGATATTAAACTATTTCAAATGTTCTTTGATTTCTTTTCACTATACATATCGAAAAGTCTCCCTTTTATCTACCTTTGAGATAAAAGGATTAAAAAACAAGATAAGATTTTTTTTTTCCCCAAAACATTCCGATTCATTTTTAATCAATGACAAGGTTTTTCTCTTTGAATAATATATGTATATTTTAAAATATGCAGAATAAATACCTGGAATTTGTGTTAAACTATACAATCAAATTATCGAAAAATTTTATTTTGTTATGTAAAAGACAAATATTAAAGTAGTTTTTTCTTGTATTTCCAAGATCTAAATTACATTTTTTTTATTTTTCAATTTAAATGCAATATAATGAAAAAAATAGGCTATGTTAAAGTCGATCTCAACGGTGGGTGCTGTGCGCTCCAGACGGTTTCAATGCATGATTTCTACGATGATAATTATTAATAAATAATAATGCACCATTTAACGCCCCCCTCCCCTAAACACATTTTACTTTCTCTTACCTACATATGTTACTATAGAGAGAGAAAGTTGAGATTGTGTCGCAAGTTCGATGCTGAGCTATTGATAGTTATTAGGGTCTGACCGAAACAAGATTTTCAGACGAAACCGAAACCGAATTTTAGCCTCAATCTTAGTTTCGGCCAAAACCGAAACTTGTATTTCCTATCAGGGGCGTATATAGAAATTTTTTTCGGGGGGGGGGCCTTAACTCAAAAATTTTTCTGAGGAAAATTTTTTTTAAAGAAACTAAATTTTTTCCGCCCTGCGGAACATTTTTCTTTTTTGCGGAACCAAAGTTTTCCACGGCGGAAAATTTTTTCTCCCTCAAGTGCAAATTATTTTATCTTTTTTTTTTTTGCATGCGAGTCTCATCCCATCTTTTCAGACTCAGGTTTCGGCTTCTTTTTGGCCGAAACTGGCCGAAACCGTAAACGAAACAGAATATTCGGTCGGTTCCTCATAGTTATTGAGGGCTCAAAAAAGTGAGTTTCACAAAATATCTATGTCTGTGTCTAACTGTGAACAATTTCAAAAATCTAAGTCTAAAATTTTTGATTATTTCTCATTATGAGAAATCTATATTTCTTATTAAAAGTAGATGAAGCCAGTCAAACTAAGATTTATATTTACAAAATAGAAAGTGTTATTCAGTGGATCCTTAGGTCTTTGGAACCGAAGAAGATAAGAGCATTCAGTGTAAAAAAAAATTGTCCAAGCAGTCTCTGCTGGCGCCTTAATCTCAGGGAGTGTCTTCAATTTCTCAGTATTGAGAGTAAAATATGGGAAATTCAATTTATCTGGGCAATTGTCCGTATTGTTTCTGTCACTCTTCTTGGGCATCATAAACATTTCAATCTCATTTCAATTGGTATATTCATAATTAAAAATTTTTTTCTGAATGACATTGTTTCTGTTTGTTTGAAGATTTGATTAGAAGATTTTTGTTATATATTGAGTATTGATCTATACCTATATAGTATGTTTATATGCACAAGAGAAAGAATAAGTAAGTCATTCATATAGCCTGCCAAGTGTTTTTTTTTTTTTATATATCTAGTACTGTATTTACTTTATCGCAGGGATCTGAAATAAAACCATGTAATTGGATCCGAAAAATTCTCAATTTTACATCGACAAATGCATGGAGAGGAAGAAGAGAGAAAGAGAGTATATAGATCTAAGCGAAAGGTAGAGAAAAAAAGTAGGTGGTGGTGGCTAGGTAAATATTGGCTCTTGGGGTCCTCATTCGCGAATGCAAAGGGCGAAGGCCTTGGGGGGACCCAGCGGGGGGTTGGCGGGCTGGGGCCTCCCCAGGCCGAAGAGGGTTGTGTTTGCATGAGAGCCACCCCAAAGAGAGAGAGAGAGAGAGAAGAGAGGCGCCCAAGGAAAAATAAATTTCAATCCACGATGCGGGCACGAATGAAATCCAGTTACTGAACGAACCGAGAACTCACACACGCACACACACATATACATATACACGGATTCACATCTCTTTTACTTTTCCTAAAGTTGAAAGTTCTTAAGAAAAAAAAAAATTGTAAAATAAAATAAAGAAACATGTAGACGAATATGATATATAAGTATTCATGGGTAAGATACATTAAATTTAAAAATACTAAATTTTATTATAAAATTACTTAAATAAGAATGCCTGGACCCCAAATACATTTATATTCAAATAATGGTTATCGTAAAAAGTCTTATATGGCATGAAAAGGTGTGAGTGTGAGTGAGAAAAAAGTGTGGGTGTTTTTTTTTTTTTTATATTATAAAATTAAGAAATTCTTGTATTATAGAGAGAATTCATTTTTTCTTACTGGCAAAAGACCATCTCAAATGACCAATTCAATAATCCTAATACTACTACTAATACTAGACTATATAAAATTAATATATATTTTCAGCATTAGGGAGGGTATGGACCCATAGAGTGAAAATATTTCTTCATTATCATATAATGTATCCCAAATTTGTGGGTTTTTTTTTTTTTTTTTTTTTTATTTCCCCGCGGTCATTCACATCACTCATCCCCATAACGCCAATCAATATTATTTTAAAGAAGTTTAAGTTCATATAATTAATAATAAAAATATGGGGATTGACTTCCTCGAGACTTTCTCGTATATTCTTTTGGAATTACGTCTGGGTGTGTGTGTGAACACGATTGCTAAAAACCAAAGCAGCTAGATCGATGAAATTTGGTATATGCTCCTTACACTAAAATTGTAGATTTCTATCAATTTTTGGAGTAAATAAGTCACTTGGAAGTAGTACTTTACTTAAAAAGTTTTTTCAAAAATTTTGAAATTTTCAATTTTTTTTGTTATATTATAATAAAATACTCTATTTTAAAAAGTTTTTATTCTTTGACATTTTTCGAAAACTAAATAGTTTTTGAAATAATCAAAGAAGAAATAGAAAATTTTCATTTGTTTCACAAATTCATTTGTTTATATTTACCCTTTTTTTAATGACACCTGTATGATTTTGTTTTTTTTTTTTTATCAAAATTAACGAAAATTTTCTATTTCTTCTTTGATTATTTCAAAAACTATTTAGTTTTCGAAAAAAATGTCAAAGAATAAAAACTTTTTAAAATAGAGTATTTTATTATAATATAACAAAAAAAATTGAAAATTTCAAAATTTTGAAAAAACTTTTTAAGTAAAGTACTACTTCCAAGTGACTTATTTACTCCAAAAGTTGATAGAAATCTACAATTTTAGTGTAAGGAGCATATACCAAATTTCATCGATCTAACTGCTTTGGTTTTTAAGCAATCGTGTTTACACACACACACACACACACACACACACACACACACACACCACACACACACACACACACACACACACACAGACATAATGCCAAAAATGGTTTTTTTTGGACTCAGGGGGAGGTCTAAAACGTGGAGAAACATCAAAATCTCGAAGTCGAATTTTTTTACGATTACATAACTTTCTCTATACGAGAAAGTAAAAAGATGTAAATGTATAAAAAAGGGAGGCTGGATGGTTTCGGCTGCAGCCAGTAATAAATAAATAAAAAAAACGTTTTTGGATCACGACTCCATTAATAAACTACACAACAAAAAAGTGGCCCCCTGAAAATTCTATTTAATATATCTTACTTGAAACATTGTTATTATAAATTTCTCTCTATATACACTGTTAAAAATTTTTCGAGCCAGATTCATACACATGTATAGGAAGTCTGTTACACAAACTGTTTATGAATATTCATTTTGGGTATATGAGAAGGGTCATATACCAAAAATGAATTTTCTAGACCCAGATATGAAATTTTTCATATTCGGGTATATGAAAAAATTCATTTTCGGGTATGTGAATAAATTCATTTTTGGTATATGAAATTTAAATTACGGGTTTATGAGAAGTAATATACTTTTTTGTGAAAAATGAAAGTAGGAGAACTTTTAATTATAGACCACATATTTGTATTAAATATTTATTAAAAATATATAAATACTGTACAAATATATATATTTTTAATAAATATTTAATACAAATATAGTGGTCTATAATTAAAAATTCTCCTAATAATAATATTTCAAACCACAAAAGCTTTAATAAACAAAAATTAAAGTCCTTACGAGTTTATACTTTTGAGGGAAAGTGAGTGGTCTAGGTGAAATAATAGTTTTTTTTTATTTATTTTATTTTTTATTTATTCAAAAAAAATTATATTATATTAAAATACTAGACGCAAGCCCCGCCTTCGGCGGGGACTTTCCGTCTAGCCAGGGGGCTGCGCCCCTGGACCCCTGCTCGCCTTCGGCTTATATACATACCGGTACATACATTTTCCCTTTTCATTTTTATATATAGAGTTTATTTTAACGGTTAATTATTCATGAACTTAAGATTTTTTGTGAATAATATCCTTTCCGGGACTCTCCCGGTACACAGACAGACACGCCGATGTTTTAGAATTCAAAATGTAAATAAATAAAAAAAATCGTAAACATGGGTAAATATTTATATTTTGTTACCATGGCAACAATTTCTCCTAATTTTTATTTTTTTTCTTATTTTAACGGTTAATTACTCATTAACTTATTGTTATTTGTGAAACAAAACCTGTCCGGGACTTATCACAAACATACACAGAAAATTTCATCAAAATCGGTTCAGTCGTTTAGGAGGAGTTCAGTCACATACACACGTACAGAAGAATTATATATATAAAGATACAATTTTACTAAATAATAAAACAAATTAAAGTATTAAAATAATAAATTTGTATCAAAAAATAAATTTTTATACATTTCCAAGTAAATTAAACACAAATACAAATCATTTTAATAATTTAATACAAAAAATATGTCGATTTTCATCTTCTTTGAGAAGTAATAAAGAGTCATTCATTTCATTTGCAGTATGATTGGAGTTTATTCCCTGGTTGGAGACTAACCTCACCTGAAAAATGACAAACAATAATTGATTTGAAATTGAGAAAAAAAAAATTTCAATGAAAAAATTCAAATTCAATACTTACGATTTTGTTAGTAAAATGTTCCTATTTCAATATATTGATTAAATATTTATATTTCATTTTAAATAATAATACACGTTCAATTATCTATGCGTTAAATCAGCTACTTCAAAAACAGAATTTGGTGCCAACCTGGTGCCAACCTAACCAATTTCTTGTATATTTTAAAATTAATTATTTTGGTGAAATTGTTAATTTTAATTTTAATTTCTATAGCTATTTAGTTGAATTACTTTATAAAAATTATTTAATTAGTATGACTTCATAAATATTTAAATAGTTTAGAGCGCGAATTTCAAACCAGAATTTAATCAATATAGATTTTGGAAATGAATTTTAAAAGAATAATTTTAAGTTTCCTTAAAATAATTATAAAATAATATTAATAAAAATTCCTTGAGGTAGTCGAGTTATTTGAGAACGTTTAGACCAGTGATTCTCAACTTGTCGCGGTACACTTTTAACGATTTCAAAATTTGGCGGCACACAAAGAAAAAGATAAGTTTAAAAGTTGGTAATTTGTTCATAAACTTTTATATTAATTTTAATTCACATTCTGGGTGTATTAAAATTAAACTACGAAAGTATGTGAAAAAAGAAGGAAAATTCATATTTTTTTTAAAGCGATACTTATTCATATACTTGTATATTAATTTTAACTCATATCCTAGGTCTATTAAAATTAAACCACCAAAGTTTATGAGATATGAATGAAAATTCATATTTTTTTTTACAGTGTATTTCATATATAGGTTAAGAGAAAGTAAAAATAGATAGCAAAATAAAAAACAAAAAATGATTGAAATTTTCGAAGCGTACCATTTTTTTTTTTTTTTATGAACCTACTGTATATACTGTGTATATAAACATATTGGCCTATCTGTCTAATTTTGGGATATTTTCAAGAGAACCATTGGTATTTATTTAATTTTTTTTTTAATTAAAAAGGAAATCCATTTAATTCCCTAAATATCAATTTAAGCATTTTAATATGATAATATTTATTTAATTTTCGCCGAGTAAATGAAATAAAAAAAATCATTTCAATTAAATTGTTTCCTTTTTCAATCAGTAGAAATGCAAAGAGAGAGAGAGAGATATTTGTCGATTTTTAATGACTTCTTTGAATATAAGATACAAGCAGAGGGGGAGAGTGGTTTAGAAAAAAAAAAAAAACCAAGCGTGTCAATAGGAATCAATTAAAAGACCATTTAATTATAAAGTCAAAATCGACTTCTTTTTTTTTTTTGTTATCTTCCGACTCTCAAATTAACAACTTAATATACAAATTAATTATTTTTTTTTAAGAGTATCATGGTCGAGTGGATTGATAGAATCAGATTTTTCAATTTAAATCTTAAGATGGAATCGGATTCTTTCAAAGGGAAGGAAATAAGAAGTTGGGGTGAAAAAATTCAATTTTTTTTTTAATTTAAATATCCTAACAATTTCTAAAAATATAATTGAACCAGAGATAATTGATCGGTAAAGCAGATTTTTAGATTATTAAAAAATTTGACAGGTCTAAAATATAATTACAAGTTCATTTTTTTTCACTACCAAGGTATTTTAATTTAACTAATGGTAGTTGGATTGATGGTGGGCCAGGGGACGTTCGGTTTAGTTTTGTTGGTAATTGATAAGAAATCTGCTTATTTAGGACCGGTTACTTCACTTCTAATTAGCTAGCTATTCCTCCAGATAAGTTTTTGATAGTTGACTATGACTTTCGAGTCTTTTCTATAGTTAAGCTAATCATATGATTAAATAAGACCCCAGATCATAGTTAACTAGTTAAAACCCAACGTTCGGTAACTAAGGGGTGAAATTATGAACGTAAGCTTGTTTTATTTTATTTTTTTTAGATATTTTGAAATTTTTTGTTAAAAAATTAATTAGCTTAAATTATTATTATAATTTTAATTTTTAATAATTTTTATAAATTTATTAAGTTGTTAGCTAGACAAAAATTTGTACAGCTCAGATGGCTAATTATAGATGAAAAAAATCGAAGGTTAAGCATCTTTTTGTTTACTATATCGATGATTTTCTATCGGTCGGATAAGTTTGCTAATCGACTAGAAGTGAAGCAACCGGCCCTTAGTCTATTTTAGCCTATTTATTTATATTTCATACAATTCATATGTCCTGAAATTGTCAATACCTAGTTATATTATTTTGATTGTCTTTATAGTGGAGAATTTACACAATTTACATTTCTCACGAATGTGTTTATTAAAGCTTTTGTGGTTTGAAACATGGGCGTACCTAGCGAGGGGCAGGGGAGGGGCAGCTGCCCCCCCCCCCTAGAAGCAACAAAAAAAAAAATTAAATGTTTATAAAGTGATGAAACGAAACAAAATTGGTGGTTGGCGACGGGAAGTGATTCTTTTTGTTAGGACTCAAGGGTTTTTAGGCCTTTAATTCGAAGGCTTTACCCCTCTATATAAAAAATAGCTATGTCACAATCTGGACGACCATTGTCTGCCCCCCTGGACGACCATGACCTGACCATGCCCCCCTAGATTTGATCTTGGGTACGCCCATGGTTTGAAATATTATTATTATGAGAATTTTTAATTATAGACCACATATTTGTATTAAATATATATTATTTATATATTTTTAATAAATATTTAATACAAATATGTGGTCTATAATTAAAAATTCTCCTAATAATAATTTACATTTCCTTTGGGTTCTTATACTACAGTATTAAATTTTTTAATCTTTCATTTTATTTATATTAATTAATAGAATAATTAAGAATAATGGAATATGAATACGTTCCTTAAATTAGAGTTCAAACAAAGAGTATCTTCTGTCCTGTCTCTGGCAAAAATATTGATATTGAGTCTCAATTAATCAAATTGATAATTATTATCAAACCAATTATTTTCAAATTTGTTTCTTTACGTATATCTGAAAGACAGAAAAATTAAATATTTCTTAAGTAAAAATTTAAAGTTGCCTGTAAATTAATGAACCCTTTGGTTTTTGTCAATCCTTTCACTAATTTTACCCACATGAAAAACAGCCTTAATAAAAATTTATTTCAAATAAAGTTTTTGGAAATAAAAAAATAAATTTTTTTTCTATAAAAAGTTAATTTATACATGTACTAGTCTCTAAAATATAAATTAATCATTTCAAGTTCTGATGAATATGAAAGAAGTATAATTTGATATATTTTTTTTTTTTTATAAAAAATATTGATTAATCCAAAATTAAAGGCAAAGGGTAAAGTGGCCAATATTTAACGAATTTCAATGAAGGGCAAGTTTTGTTAATTACATCCAGCTATAAATCATTTCGATATTTAAAAAAAAATCCTAACGCCCCTCTGACACGCATCCATCCACCTATACACTTGACAAAACAATTAACCACCACTTAATTGCGCTCTCTCTCTTTTCTCTTAATTTTATATTCGAGTCGTAAACTTTTTTTTTTGATTAGAGGGTGGAGGGGGAGGCAAGACTTCTGGCGCCAGCCAAAGGGCTGATTATTAAAATTGAACCCTTCCTAGGAAACTTTTAATTTGTTATTATTTTTCATTTGAGCCTATCTAAATCACTTGGTAATAATAACTAGCTCTCTCTCTGCTTTTTGCTCTTTCCATCCGTTTCAATGATGATTCATAAAATATAATTAAAATGAAGTGAAATGAAATGAAATTATACCTGGAGACTTATTTCCTTAAAAACAGTTTGAAAAAGAATTCTTGAAAAAGTACTTAAGATGAAATTTCCATTTAAACTCACTTTAATAAAGATATTTAGCTGTCTAATGCAGAAAATAAAATTAAATTGATGGAAAAAAAATAATAATTTCCGGATTTTGATAGACAGACTGGATTTTTCATGCGGGATGTCAGGTTAATTTCTTATTCCGAAATCATTTAAGAAATTCTAATTTAAATACGTTTGATGTGAATGAAGGGCTTAAAATGAATTTAGTAAAATAAAATAAATTACAATCGATTACAGATCGCCTGAACAGAAAATCAGGACGCTAACAGATGCTCAATGGATCTCTCTTTCTCTTTTCTTTTTCTTATCTATATACCGGAGCAATAAATAGTGAGAAAGTATTGCGATCATGTCAAAAATTCGATGTCGAGATTTTGAGGTCCCTTGAGTAAGAAAAAGTGATTCCAAATTTGTCTGACTGTCTGTTTGTGATAGTTTAAGGAAGAAAATGAGCTACGAGGTTGAAATTTTATATCGACGTTCTAATTTGCAAAGTGCTTAACTATTTTTTGTTTATTTTTCAGGAGATCCAAAAAACATTTCATTGTCAATGATAGAGCCACTGTTAAACACTTTTATTTAGTACGGCAACTTTTCGAACTGAAAAATTTGAATTACGCTCTTAGCCAGTTCAGGGCATAAGGAGAATGATACTTTTCAGCAGAAAATACAAAAAATGATTTTCGAAAAAAAGTGGAGTTAGACACTTTTCTACTGAGAGCGTCGATATATAAGTTCCCCCTCCCGGATAGTTAAAATAAGTTTTTGAATAAAATGGGCCAAAAAATATTAGTATTTTATTGAAGTACTTTTTAAGTTTCTTTTTTCAATTTTCTCAAAATTGACTGTAACGATTTTGATTAAAATTCATAAATCAACTATTTTTTAGATGATCTTTAAAAAGTATATTAATAAGTTTTTTCCTAAGACGTTTTTGAAGTACACTTTACTGATGTATTATTTCAGGTTTTTCAAATTTCTGATTCTCCTTCCATAGAGCCAATTTTAAATGTGGTTTTGCATGTAAATTTCTAATCAAAGGGAGCCGGCCCCGTTTGGAACTTTTTACACATTCAAAAATTTCGTAGTAAGGAAGAAAGAAAAAGAGCGTTTGCAGCTAGGTTTATTTCAAAATTAAGTTAATTAAGCTAGGTTAATTCAAAAATTTTTTTTCCCATTCTCATGTAATTAATTATATATTTATTTAAGATTCTCTATTATGTAGGCCTATAAAATATCCAAATATGAGATTAAAAATCTCGACACAAAAAAACTGGTTAGACAACTCAGTGCGTTGTTCACACCAGATTTTTATAATATGGATCTATTAAGTTATTTAAATTCATTTCATTAAAAATAATACTGAAAACTGCTCTTTAGCGCAGTATTTGTACTCAGATAACTTTCTACTAGATAATTAAAAATGTAGTTCATAATAATAATGTAATATAATAATTATATGTAGTTTATATAAAATGAAATAGGAAGATCGCGTATAATTGAATACAAGTAAAAAAATATTGAACTTGAATAGGCTACTAGTATTTTGTTTATAAATTACTGACAAGTGCTCTGATAAATGAATCTCAGAGTCCCGATATCCATCAGATCACCGGACATTTGACTTGTTTCTTTTATCTACAATACCATTGCTCATATCTAAAATGAAAGATAGTTTTTAAAAAGAGTTTCATAATTTATCTTTTTTCCTGATTTCCTCCCCTTAAAAAAAATTAAAGGTATAAATATTATATATAGAGGAAGCTTTTGATCATACTTAAAAGAACTATTTTAATTATTTAAGGGGTTTAGAAATTCCTAGAATGTGTTATTAAATTCTTTTTTTTATGTATACATACCCATATGGAGAGCTCGTTATTCATTTTTTTTTTTCTTAAATATAATTTCTTTAATGATGATTATACATTCACGCCGAAAATATTTATATTGTCGGGTGGCAGATCGGTTTTCTTTTTACGCCCTCAAGGAATCGAAACGTTGCTCTTATCTCCAACTGCTGATCATATATAAAAGTGAGTGATTGGGGGGCGCCAATTAAAGCAATTAGCCCCGAAGGGGTTGCCGGGACTTAATAGCATTTATCCACATTTTGAGGCCCTCTTTTTTTGAGTCCTCGGGCAAAGCACGATCACCGCCAACGCGATCATCGCGAGGAGCTTCAATTTCTGTTCGTCAAAAAGTCTGTGATTATTTTCTCTCTTTCTCTCTCTCTCTCATTTTGGTCCTGATGGTCAATCATCTCAAGATGATGCGCGGGCGGAGGGTGCGATAATTACGATTGGAAGACCGACAGAAAAGATCAACCACCTACACCAACAGACGATATTTTATAAACAAAATTTTTATTACAATACAAAGTAGTAGGTCGAATATTTACTATAAGCTTACACTGTCTAAAATTCTCAAGGGATATTCATAAACTTGTATATGAAGTCTTTTACACAAATTGTTTAAGGGCCGGTTGCTTGATGTATAGGCTTCAGTTTTAATCTTATAGTAAAATATACGACATCTCATCATTTTATTGAAAAAAAGAAGTAGATATATTTGTTATTTTTATTTTCATTCAACTTCTTTTAACAATAAAATAATGAGATGTGATATATTTTACAATATGTTAAAGGTTAGGAGGTTAGGAGGTATCAGAGATAGCCACCATTTTGCTTTTAATTTGCATAACCCAGCTTTAGAGTATATGTATATGTATATATGTTGAATTTTTAGCCAAGGTCTCTGTTAAATTATCTCGAGCCAAAAATTCTGTGTAAGATTTACCAAAGGGGTGATATTAGAAACACAAGACTGGCACCAGCATCCTAACTTCACGTATAAAAATAACAGAAGCAATCTTCAATCTATCCTTTTGTTTTTTGTTATTATTCATTTTATGTCAGTCAGGAATACATTTCTAAGATATATGGCAAGGTGTTGAAGATGATTATTTGAATATTTTCTAATATCCAAGTTGGAACCATGTTCGAGGGTTGGCTACTCCCTCTGGCGAGTCGAATATTCTCCTAACTTCAGTTAACGAATTGATATTTTTAATTTTTTAAATTTTGGTAAAAAAATTTAATTATTTTAATTTATAATGTTGTATTTATTTAAATTAATTTCAGTTTTTATTTTTTATAATTTTTATGTAAATGTACATAAAAATTAATTGAATTAGTTATTAGGAAGTTAATCAGGAAAAAGATCTATAATTTTTTGTGTGAAAAGTTTATTAAACCCTTGCAAAAATGTTCCCGAAGAAAAAAAAGCCTCAAGAAAACAGCTTTAAGAGAGTATTTTTCGAAATGAAACGCATTAACGTATTTTAAATTAATTTATATGAGAAAAATTGTTTCGCATAACGAGTGTTTCGCTTTACGAGTTTGATTCTGGAACGAATTAAACTAGTTAAGCGTGGCTCCACTGTATATTAAAATTCAAGAAAGAAAGTGTATGAAAAACGATTGAAAATTCATATTTTTTTAAACAGTGTAATATTACTTAATTAAGTCAAAATATATTTTTCTTTTGAGAAAATACAAACAGAAGCAATAAATTTTAAATAAAAAATTTTTAATACATTTTATTTTTTTAAGATATCAAAACTAACATTATAAGCGTCTTCCTCTCAAAACAGGTTCGTTTACATTTGCATCTATTATAATTTATAACCTTTCCTGATAAATTTGACACGTTGTATTCTGAATAAGCAAAGTGATTCTCTTTTCGACCCTTGTCTGATTACAAGCATATTTTTTAAATGACAAATCAAAAAGAAGGATCGCTTCTGATTGTGTCTGTCGGTTTTGCTGTCTACTTTTTTAATTAATTTCAAATTAAATTAATATCTAGAGTGAGATAGTAAATTATTTTACAAGGGTATGAGATCAACCCGAAACGATATTATTGCTTTGAGAAATGAAAATGAAACCAAATTGAAAAGCAGACAGCCATTTTAAGCTTTGTCATCATTCTCTTCTTATTCTTTTATTCTTTCTTCTTTTTTTTTTAATCAATCTTATAATACAAATTAAAAACATAGAAAGAGAAAGAGAGATAGGAGCAGAATTTAATTGTTTTTTAATCCATGGGATTATTATTCCTAACACCTCTTTTTATTCCTTTAATCCTCTTATAAATATTAAATTTATAAGTAACAGGTTATAATAAAATATTTATTTTTAATTTTATTTGTCTATTTTTAAGTAATTTAATAATGTGGTCTTCCGAAGGTGAGCCGGTGGAGGTCCGGTTCCATTCTCACCTGAGCATGGACCTTTTAATAAATTCATTCCATTCATCATTCGCCTCCTCCTGGAAAAATAATAAAATCTTTGTCAAAAAATGTATTTAGTAAAAATTTTAATAAAGATTTAATCTCAAAAATAAACTGTTTTGTTAAATTTTGAATTTTTTCTTTATAATAAATAAGGAAGGTATTTGGACAAGCCAGTTGTTAATTCTTGTTTATTGAGGTTTATTCTGTAATAATTAATAAAAAAATCTGGTGTGATTAACGCACAGAAGATTTTTTGTATGTTTGGCTTTTCATAGCATCTTAGTTCCAAACTACACCACTTGAGTTTCATAGACGCTGAGCTACGAAGGTTCCATTGAAAAAAAATCTGAAATTCTACATCAATAAAATTAAAACACATTTTAGGAAAAAACTTATAAATGTAGAAAATGGCTGTGTAGAATTTAATAACAGGAATGAAGAGGAATGCAGCTAGGTAGCGAGCCTCTAGTAAATCAAACTCCTTTTTTGCAAAACATTTCGGCCATTGTGCCATTTTTAGTTGTATAAGATTTTTTTACCAAATAGAGTTATTTATCGTCTGTTCATAAGCCAGTCTTATACAATAGGCTATGTAAGTATAAGACTGGCTTATGGACAGACGATTAATAACGTTATTTGTTAAAAAAAACTCTTTGCAACTGAAGATGGCACAATAAAATTGGCCGAAACGTTTTGCAACAAAGGAGTTTGATTTAATAGAGGCTCCCTATCTGACTGCATTCCTCTTTATTCCTGTTATTAAAAACCTATTAATATACTTTTTAAAGAACATCTAAAAAATAGTTGATTTATTAACTTTAATCAAAATCGTACGACCAAATTTTGAGAAATTCAAAAAAAAGTGAAAAAGTACTTTAGTAAAGTACTAGTACTTTTTGTCTGATTTTATTCAAAAGCTTATTTTAACTCCCCGGCAGGATATCTAACTTAAATATAATTCAATCTCGTAGCTCATTTTCTTTATGCCTTAAATCAGTGTTTTCCAAACTGGGAGGCGTGCCTCCCTAGGGTAGGGAGCCGCGGACTAGTCTCAGGGGAGGCGCGAATATAAGCCACAGCAAACAATTTTCCAAATTATTGCTAGTTTTATAAATAAGAATAAATATTTTATATAAATTTATATTTTTTAGCATTAAATTTTTTTTTTTTTTTTGTATTATTTTATAAAATGGGGGAAGTAAAAAAAAAATTAATGAGTTTGTGGTTTGTGTTGCATATCTTCCAGGAACCAATTTATATAACCTCTGTTTGTATTTTCTAGTATTACTTTTTGATCGTTCAGATTAAATTATTACATTTATGTTAATAATTCACTCTAGATAACATTTAGTTAACCAATTTTATAGCACTCTCTCTGTTGAGTTTATTTTAATAAATGCATTTTCAATTTGACTTAGTGACTTGATTTTATTTCAAATAAATATAGTAAAAATAAATACGAAAAAATAAATAATTTATATACATACACTAAGCGAGAAATTTCCAACTCTTTTCCTCTCTTCTCTTCTTTTGTAAAGTATAGAGTGTTAAACAGAGAAGGTAGTTTGGGTGAATAGAAGACGTTAAAGTGGGGTTGGAGTGGGGGAAGCAGTTACGGCGTTATCCATAAATACCCATCAGGCGTAATATGAAATATCGAGGCGCATTTATTCCGAAACATGGTCCAATAAATTTAACATTAAATATATAAAGAGGCTGCAGTGAGAAGAGTGGGGAGAAGGCCTCGGGTTCGGACAAAACATTTTTATTAGCCAATATTTATAGCCATGAGGAGCGTTGGGTGGTTTAATTGGCGCAACGTCGCATCTCACTCACTTTCAAGACATTCAGAGCAATCTATAATAAAAAAAAGTGAGAGAGAGAGGGGGCGTAGCCCCCCTTGGTTTGTTCCTTGTAAATCATCTGGAGCCAGACATGGACGATACCGTGCCTTCTTGTGCTGTCTGTCCGTCTGTCTGTCTTCTTCTGGTTCGTTTCGATCGCTTCAGGCAACAAACAACGTAAAAATGATCCGCTGAAAATTCCAACTAGATATTATTTTAATTCTTAATTATCGATAATATATATAGAAAAATGAAAAGAAAATTTATATAGAGTCATGCAAGTGATTAATGATTGTCATGATTATATTCCAGAATTTTGACTTCAAACGATGTAAATAAAAATGCTTTGATCTTTTTTTTTTAGATGCTCTTAATTAGATCTATCACACAAACACACATCTATTGCCCCGGTTGATTAAAGTATTATCCACATTTGGATTATATTCATTGAATGAATTGAGAAATTCCAGGCTCTAAGATTTTTTTTTTTTAATAAAAATTTTTGTTAGAAAATAAAATTTCGTATTTGAAATTTTATAGCTGTTGTATTGATTGTAGTAGAATGAGATAAAGAGAGAGAGCATCTATAATCTCTACATCTTATAATTTCATTTATTTCCCCTCCCTGCTGACGTTCACCCCCCCCCCCCCCAGAAGGCTCGTGCCCCTTCTCAAAACGCTCTCAAGAAAAAATGAGCCTACCAGGCCCCCCCGGAGGATGGCTGATCCCATGTCCCCCCCCTCAGTCAAATTCCTTAGTTACACACATGAGAGAAGTGTGCATTCTAGGGCAAAATGAAAATATAGATTTTAGAGAGCATCTAAAAAATAATTGATTTTTTAATTTTAATCAAAATCTTTGGAATGAATTTCAAGAAAATTGAAAAAAAAAAAAAAAAAAAAAAAAAAAACTGAAAAAGTACATAAGTAAAGTACTAGCTCTTTCGTTCTAGAGATATTTTGTTCACAGACAGACAGACACACACATACACACACCGACAGACAGACAGACCATGTTGCGAAAACCACTTTTGCTTTTTTTGGATTCAGGGGACCTCAAAACAGAAATATAGGTCTACCATCAAGAGAAAAGATATTGGACAATATCCAATATCTTTTCTCTTGATGGTACATCAAAATCTCGACATGGAATTTTTGACATGAATCCAATACTTTCTCCCTATATGTATTTTACATATATAGGTAAGGGAAAATAAAAATTATTTTTTCTTGAATCATTTAGAGCGGGAGCAATCGTTTAAAAATCATAATTTTTTCATTAGGAATTTATGCCCCTCCCCCCCCCCACGAAAATTTGTCGTCCTTTGCGTTCCTGAATATATTCTGTAATTATACTTTTTTTTTGCACAACAGCAAAAATTTTGATGGAGCATTCTTTGTCCGGACTATTTAAATTATGAAGGGGAATTAATAACTATCGTTAAACACTTTGTACCCTTCGGAAACACATTTATTAGTTTATATTATTTAATATCTTCTCATAAAATTCGACCCGGATCTCCTAATTACAATTAAATTTTACAATATATAATTTTAATTTGTTTTGAAAGACAAAAATTCATATCCGGGATGGATGCAAATTTGTTTAACAAAAAAAAACCTGTAATACACTGGTTTTTAAATATTAACCAATGAAAATGAAAATAAATTTTTTATTTTGCAAGTAATAACAACAAATTAACTTAGTTATATTTGCTGTTTGAATTTAAAATTATACTAAGAGGCAAAAAAGTAGCTGAGAAAACTGCTGTAAATTATTTACCCATGATCATTTATTTTTATTTCCTCTCCATTTACCATAATTACTTTTTTTTGGTCAATTATTTTATAGAAATAAAAATAAATGCTCGTAAGTAAATAATTTGAAAATGGATTTTCTATATTAGGATGCAGGACTGTAGCTAGGGGGTTCAAACCCACCCTCCTAAATCTAAAAAAATACATTTTCTAAATTAGTCGTACTGTAACTATGAAGGTTTTCATCTCTTATTCTTGCTTTTTTTTAGCCAACTTAAAATAATTAACACTTCGAACAAAAAATTTCGACTTCGTGATTTTGAGGTTTCTCCACGTTTTAGACCTACCTCCCTGAGTCCAAAAAAAAAAAAGAAAAAAAAAAAGTTTTGGCATTGTCTCTCTCTGTGTGTATGTGTCTGTGTCTGTGAACAAAATATCTCAAGAACGAAAAGAGCTAGGAAGTTGAAATTTTATATTTAAGTTAGGCACCCCCATGGGACGTGACACGAAGCTTTTGAACAACATCGACAAAGAGTACTAGTACTTTACTGATGCACTTTTTCTCAAAATTTCATTGAAATCTTCTGAAGACAACTTTACTCTTGACAAGGGCGGATACAAGAGGGGGGGGGGGGTAAAGGAGGTAATTACCCCCCCCCCCCCGAGATTAAAAAAACAAACTTTTTTTTCGAAAAAAAAATTTATTTTTAATGTAAAATTTTAAAAATTAATACTTAAAAATTTGATTTGTATTTATATTCTGGCAAATAAGTACAGAATGCGCCTTTGAATTACCGAAATTAAGAAAAAATAGTGTGCTGTGTGACGAGTCACACCAGATTACCTCCCCCCCCTCCCCGAGAAACACCTCTGGATCCGCCTTTGACTCTTGTACTCCATAAAAAAGTTAGGAGAAATGGTTGCCATGTTAACAAAATATAAATATTTTCCCTATAAATTTTATAATATATCGGCGGAAACTAAATATATGTCGACACAAAAAATCTGGTGCGACAAGTCACACCAGATTTTTTATTAATTGAATACATAGTATATAGGCACATTTCTTTTTGAGGTTACTATTGTACTCATGCCATTTAAGACCTTGGAATATTTAGTATAAATTCTTATTTATAAAAAATACTAATTTCTAAAAATTTTAAAATTTATTTACTTCTTTAATTTCAAGTTCAATTTTCTTTTATTTTGAATTTTTTTTTTTATTATTATTTTTAAAGTTCCCCTTATCGTAGAGTTCAACTCTACCTCTTTTTTCCGTTGTGTTTTCCTTCTTAATTAAAAGAATAGGTTTTCTTAATAAAACAAGAGACATTTGCTGATCGAAAATAATTTTCGATTTCATGGTTCTGTGTTAGTTAGTGGCCGACAAGAGGGCATAATCAAGTGTATCTCCTCTCTTCTGCTCTCCCACCCAAGGCTTAGGCTGCCCCGTCCACACCTGGGAGGGCAATTAGCTGCCAGCCCTTGTCTTCCAGCTCCTCCTCTCGTAATTAATCATCCTTTATTTATTTAATATTCCTTTCTTTTTTTTTTCTCCTACTTGACCCTGAATCTATCTACATTCAACATTAATTAATTAAAATTAATAGATAAAAATAGATAAAGGTTAATTTCTTGAGGTCATGATGATAATGATGATGAGGATGATGATGGTGATTCTTGTAGAAGGATAAGAGTTGGAAAAAGATGAGGGTGTGGAGAAGTGCCCCCCGGTGGGTATTCGTGAATGAGCGATTTCATTTGATTGCACATCTACAGGGTGTCAAGAAAATATTTTATTTCATCATTTTGTGGGAAATGTTATTTGTAAACAAATTGTTAGGTTAAATTAAATTTTTGGAAAAAATATTCCTCTAAATTTAATTGTCTCAACTTTAAGTATCAATTATTACTAATAATTCGTGGCAAAATAAGGTGAAAGGAATCATATTA